>CM051025.1:111083209-111178209 GCA_027627225.1 Congeria kusceri
GGGTAACCCGTCTATCCCTGTCCCTGTCTCTGTCCCGTACCCGTCTGTCCCAAGTCTTGACCCGCCTGTCCCATCTCTTTCTTGTCGCGGCTATCCCAAAGGTAACCCATCTATCCCTGTCCCTGTCCCGACAGGGTTAGGGTAACCCATGGCACAGGGGTAAGTTTCTTTACTTCTTCACGCAGACTCGCAAACCCTTCTTACTTAAATACATACGCGCTCAAATCCCCGTAGATAACACTGTCCCTTTCCCTGGCCATTACCCTGTCGAGACAGAGGGTAGGGTAACCCATGGGACAGGGATAACTTGCTTGAATTCTTTACGCAGATTCGCCAACACTTCTAACATAAATACTTACGCGTTCAAATCATCATTGCCATCGTCATCGTCTCATCACGAACATCATGCCTGTGTCATCATCATCATCATCACCACCACCACCACCACCACAACCACCACCAGTGCCACTACGCGATAACCAAACCAAAACAAACAAGTAAACGCGTGATTACCACTTCTCTTCGCATCATGATCATCATAAGGAACAGTTAATACACCATAGTCAAGGACAACAACAGCAGCAGCTGCTGCTGCAACGCCTGTATTATGTTAGCGAAAGAATACAATCATCACAAAACGGCAAAGCCAGAAACAACAAAGCTGTGTTTCAATTAAGCGTTCAATTTATAATTTTCGTGATTTCGCTTTCTTTTCTATATCTGAAAATAGCTGCCATGCGATCTCACATGTCTCATCTCTTGTCTCATCTTTCGTTTCGAGCCTATACCCTAACCGATTACATAATTCATCAGTGAGCACATGATTTTTATTTTCAAACAGAACCCAATATAGACATCACATGACCAAAGTGCGCAATTTGCGGTGCGCAAGTCTCGTTTCGAGCCTATACCCTAACCCGCTAACGCTAACCCTAACCCTGACCCGCTAACGAAAACCCTGACCCTAACCCAAACCCCTAACCCTTAACCCTTACCCTGTACCAGTCGCTAACACTAACACTAACCCATAACCTGCCCGTCCCATGGGTAACCCGTCTATCCCTGTCCCTGTCTCTGTCCCGTACCCGTCTGTCCCAAGTCTTGACCCGCCTGTCCCATCTCTTTCTTGTCGCGGCTATCCCAAAGGTAACCCATCTATCCCTGTCCCTGTCCCGACAGGGTTAGGGTAACCCATGGCACAGGGGTAAGTTTCTTTACTTCTTCACGCAGACTCGCAAACCCTTCTTACTTAAATACATACGCGCTCAAATCCCCGTAGATAACACTGTCCCTTTCCCTGGCCATTACCCTGTCGAGACAGAGGGTAGGGTAACCCATGGGACAGGGATAACTTGCTTGAATTCTTTACGCAGATTCGCCAACACTTCTAACATAAATACTTACGCGTTCAAATCATCATTGCCATCGTCATCGTCTCATCACGAACATCATGCCTGTGTCATCATCATCATCATCACCACCACCACCACCACCACAACCACCACCAGTGCCACTACGCGATAACCAAACCAAAACAAACAAGTAAACGCGTGATTACCACTTCTCTTCGCATCATGATCATCATAAGGAACAGTTAATACACCATAGTCAAGGACAACAACAGCAGCAGCTGCTGCTGCAACGCCTGTATTATGTTAGCGAAAGAATACAATCATCACAAAACGGCAAAGCCAGAAACAACAAAGCTGTGTTTCAATTAAGCGATCAATTTATAATTTTCGTGATTTCGCTTTCTTTTCTATATCTGAAAATAGCTGCCATGCGATCTCACATGTCTCATCTCTTGTCTCATCTTTCGTTTCGAGCCTATACCCTAACCGATTACATAATTCATCAGTGAGCACATGATTTTTATTTTCAAACAGAACCCAATATAGACATCACATGACCAAAGTGCGCAATTTGCGGTGCGCAAGTCTCGTTTCGAGCCTATACCCTAACCCGCTAACGCTAACCCTAACCCTGACCCGCTAACGAAAACCCTGACCCTAACCCAAACCCCTAACCCTTAACCCTTACCCTGTACCAGTCGCTAACACTAACACTAACCCATAACCTGCCCGTCCCATGGGTAACCCGTCTATCCCTGTCCCTGTCTCTGTCCCGTACCCGTCTGTCCCAAGTCTTGACCCGCCTGTCCCATCTCTTTCTTGTCGCGGCTATCCCAAAGGTAACCCATCTATCCCTGTCCCTGTCCCGACAGGGTTAGGGTAACCCATGGCACAGGGGTAAGTTTCTTTACTTCTTCACGCAGACTCGCAAACCCTTCTTACTTAAATACATACGCGCTCAAATCCCCGTAGATAACACTGTCCCTTTCCCCTGGCCATTACCCTGTCGAGACAGAGGGTAGGGTAACCCATGGGACAGGGATAACTTGCTTGAATTCTTTACGCAGATTCGCCAACACTTCTAACATAAATACTTACGCGTTCAAATCATCATTGCCATCGTCATCGTCTCATCACGAACATCATGCCTGTGTCATCATCATCATCATCACCACCACCACCACCACCACAACCACCACCAGTGCCACTACGCGATAACCAAACCAAAACAAACAAGTAAACGCGTGATTACCACTTCTCTTCGCATCATGATCATCATAAGGAACAGTTAATACACCATAGTCAAGGACAACAACAGCAGCAGCTGCTGCTGCAACGCCTGTATTATGTTAGCGAAAGAATACAATCATCACAAAACGGCAAAGCCAGAAACAACAAAGCTGTGTTTCAATTAAGCGATCAATTTATAATTTTCGTGATTTCGCTTTCTTTTCTATATCTGAAAATAGCTGCCATGCGATCTCACATGTCTCATCTCTTGTCTCATCTTTCGTTTCGAGCCTATACCCTAACCGATTACATAATTCATCAGTGAGCACATGATTTTTATTTTCAAACAGAACCCAATATAGACATCACATGACCAAAGTGCGCAATTTGCGGTGCGCAAGTCTCGTTTCGAGCCTATACCCTAACCCGCTAACGCTAACCCTAACCCTGACCCGCTAACGAAAACCCTGACCCTAACCCAAACCCCTAACCCTTAACCCTTACCCTGTACCAGTCGCTAACACTAACACTAACCCATAACCTGCCCGTCCCATGGGTAACCCGTCTATCCCTGTCCCTGTCTCTGTCCCGTACCCGTCTGTCCCAAGTCTTGACCCGCCTGTCCCATCTCTTTCTTGTCGCGGCTATCCCAAAGGTAACCCATCTATCCCTGTCCCTGTCCCGACAGGGTTAGGGTAACCCATGGCACAGGGGTAAGTTTCTTTACTTCTTCACGCAGACTCGCAAACCCTTCTTACTTAAATACATACGCGCTCAAATCCCCGTAGATAACACTGTCCCTTTCCCTGGCCATTACCCTGTCGAGACAGAGGGTAGGGTAACCCATGGGACAGGGATAACTTGCTTGAATTCTTTACGCAGATTCGCCAACACTTCTAACATAAATACTTACGCGTTCAAATCATCATTGCCATCGTCATCGTCTCATCACGAACATCATGCCTGTGTCATCATCATCATCATCACCACCACCACCACCACCACAACCACCACCAGTGCCACTACGCGATAACCAAACCAAAACAAACAAGTAAACGCGTGATTACCACTTCTCTTCGCATCATGATCATCATAAGGAACAGTTAATACACCATAGTCAAGGACAACAACAGCAGCAGCTGCTGCTGCAACGCCTGTATTATGTTAGCGAAAGAATACAATCATCACAAAACGGCAAAGCCAGAAACAACAAAGGTGTTTCAATTAAGCGATCAATTTATAATTTTCGTGATTTCGCTTTTCTTTTCTATATCTGAAAATAGCTGCCATGCGATCTCACATGTCTCATCTCTTGTCTCATCTTTCGTTTCGAGCCTATACCCTAACCGATTACATAATTCATCAGTGAGCACATGATTTTTATTTTCAAACAGAACCCAATATAGACATCACATGACCAAAGTGCGCAATTTGCGGTGCGCAAGTCTCGTTTCGAGCCTATACCCTAACCCGCTAACGCTAACCCTAACCCTGACCCGCTAACCGAAAACCCTGACCCTAACCCAAACCCCTAACCCTTAACCCTTACCCTGTACCAGTCGCTAACACTAACACTAACCCATAACCTGCCCGTCCCATGGGTAACCCGTCTATCCCTGTCCCTGTCTCTGTCCCGTACCCGTCTGTCCCAAGTCTTGACCCGCCTGTCCCATCTCTTTCTTGTCGCGGCTATCCCAAAGGTAACCCATCTATCCCTGTCCCTGTCCCGACAGGGTTAGGGTAACCCATGGCACAGGGGTAAGTTTCTTTACTTCTTCACGCAGACTCGCAAACCCTTCTTACTTAAATACATACGCGCTCAAATCCCCGTAGATAACACTGTCCCTTTCCCTGGCCATTACCCTGTCGAGACAGAGGGTAGGGTAACCCATGGGACAGGGATAACTTGCTTGAATTCTTTACGCAGATTCGCCAACACTTCTAACATAAATACTTACGCGTTCAAATCATCATTGCCATCGTCATCGTCTCATCACGAACATCATGCCTGTGTCATCATCATCATCATCACCACCACCACCACCACCACAACCACCACCAGTGCCACTACGCGATAACCAAACCAAAACAAACAAGTAAACGCGTGATTACCACTTCTCTTCGCATCATGATCATCATAAGGAACAGTTAATACACCATAGTCAAGGACAACAACAGCAGCAGCTGCTGCTGCAACGCCTGTATTATGTTAGCGAAAGAATACAATCATCACAAAACGGCAAAGCCAGAAACAACAAAGCTGTGTTTCAATTAAGCGTTCAATTTATAATTTTCGTGATTTCGCTTTCTTTTCTATATCTGAAAATAGCTGCCATGCGATCTCACATGTCTCATCTCTTGTCTCATCTTTCGTTTCGAGCCTATACCCTAACCGATTACATAATTCATCAGTGAGCACATGATTTTTATTTTCAAACAGAACCCAATATAGACATCACATGACCAAAGTGCGCAATTTGCGGTGCGCAAGTCTCGTTTCGAGCCTATACCCTAACCCGCTAACGCTAACCCTAACCCTGACCCGCTAACGAAAACCCTGACCCTAACCCAAACCCCTAACCCTTAACCCTTACCCTGTACCAGTCGCTAACACTAACACTAACCCATAACCTGCCCGTCCAAAGGGTAACCCGTCTATCCCTGTCCCTGTCTCTGTCCCGTACCCGTCTGTCCCAAGTCTTGACCCGCCTGTCCCATCTCTTTCTTGTCGCGGCTATCCCAAAGGTAACCCATCTATCCCTGTCCCTGTCCCGACAGGGTTAGGGTAACCCATGGCACAGGGGTAAGTTTCTTTACTTCTTCACGCAGACTCGCAAACCCTTCTTACTTAAATACATACGCGCTCAAATCCCCGTAGATAACACTGTCCCTTTCCCTGGCCATTACCCTGTCGAGACAGAGGGTAGGGTAACCCATGGGACAGGGATAACTTGCTTGAATTCTTTACGCAGATTCGCCAACACTTCTAACATAAATACTTACGCGTTCAAATCATCATTGCCATCGTCATCGTCTCATCACGAACATCATGCCTGTGTCATCATCATCATCATCACCACCACCACCACCACCACAACCACCACCAGTGCCACTACGCGATAACCAAACCAAAACAAACAAGTAAACGCGTGATTACCACTTCTCTTCGCATCATGATCATCATAAGGAACAGTTAATACACCATAGTCAAGGACAACAACAGCAGCAGCTGCTGCTGCAACGCCTGTATTATGTTAGCGAAAGAATACAATCATCACAAAACGGCAAAGCCAGAAACAACAAAGCTGTGTTTCAATTAAGCGATCAATTTATAATTTTCGTGATTTCGCTTTCTTTTCTATATCTGAAAATAGCTGCCATGCGATCTCACATGTCTCATCTCTTGTCTCATCTTTCGTTTCGAGCCTATACCCTAACCGATTACATAATTCATCAGTGAGCACATGATTTTTATTTTCAAACAGAACCCAATATAGACATCACATGACCAAAGTGCGCAATTTGCGGTGCGCAAGTCTCGTTTCGAGCCTATACCCTAACCCGCTAACGCTAACCCTAACCCTGACCCGCTAACGAAAACCCTGACCCTAACCCAAACCCCTAACCCTTAACCCTTACCCTGTACCAGTCGCTAACACTAACACTAACCCATAACCTGCCCGTCCCATGGGTAACCCGTCTATCCCTGTCCCTGTCTCTGTCCCGTACCCGTCTGTCCCAAGTCTTGACCCGCCTGTCCCATCTCTTTCTTGTCGCGGCTATCCCAAAGGTAACCCATCTATCCCTGTCCCTGTCCCGACAGGGTTAGGGTAACCCATGGCACAGGGGTAAGTTTCTTTACTTCTTCACGCAGACTCGCAAACCCTTCTTACTTAAATACATACGCGCTCAAATCCCCGTAGATAACACTGTCCCTTTCCCTGGCCATTACCCTGTCGAGACAGAGGGTAGGGTAACCCATGGGACAGGGATAACTTGCTTGAATTCTTTACGCAGATTCGCCAACACTTCTAACATAAATACTTACGCGTTCAAATCATCATTGCCATCGTCATCGTCTCATCACGAACATCATGCCTGTGTCATCATCATCATCATCACCACCACCACCACCACCACAACCACCACCAGTGCCACTACGCGATAACCAAACCAAAACAAACAAGTAAACGCGTGATTACCACTTCTCTTCGCATCATGATCATCATAAGGAACAGTTAATACACCATAGTCAAGGACAACAACAGCAGCAGCTGCTGCTGCAACGCCTGTATTATGTTAGCGAAAGAATACAATCATCACAAAACGGCAAAGCCAGAAACAACAAAGCTGTGTTTCAATTAAGCGTTCAATTTATAATTTTCGTGATTTCGCTTTCTTTTCTATATCTGAAAATAGCTGCCATGCGATCTCACATGTCTCATCTCTTGTCTCATCTTTCGTTTCGAGCCTATACCCTAACCGATTACATAATTCATCAGTGAGCACATGATTTTTATTTTCAAACAGAACCCAATATAGACATCACATGACCAAAGTGCGCAATTTGCGGTGCGCAAGTCTCGTTTCGAGCCTATACCCTAACCCGCTAACGCTAACCCTAACCCTGACCCGCTAACGAAAGCCCTGACCCTAACCCTAACCCTAACCCTAACCCGCTAACGAAAACCCTAACCCTAACCTTAACCCGCTAACCCTAACCCTAACCCTAACCCGCTAACGAAAACCCTAACACTAACCCTAACCACCTAACCCAAACCCTAACGCAAACCCCTAACCCTTAACCCTTACCCTGTACCAGTCGCTAACACTAACACTAACCCATAACCCGCCCGTCCCATGGGTAACCCGTCTATCCCTGTCCCTGTCTCTGTCCCGTACCCGTCTGTCCCAAGTCTTGACCCGCCTGTCCCATCTCTTTCTTGTCGCGGCTATCCCAAAGGTAACCCATCTATCCCTGTCCCTGTCCCGACAGGGTTAGGGTAACCCATGGCACAGGGGTAAGTTTCTTTACTTCTTCACGCAGACTCGCAAACCCTTCTTACTTAAATACATACGCGCTCAAATCCCCGTAGATAACACTGTCCCTTTCCCTGGCCATTACCCTGTCGAGACAGAGGGTAGGGTAACCCATGGGACAGGGATAACTTGCTTGAATTCTTTACGCAGATTCGCCAACACTTCTAACATAAATACTTACGCGTTCAAATCATCATTGCCATCGTCATCGTCTCATCACGAACATCATGCCTGTGTCATCATCATCATCATCACCACCACCACCACCACCACAACCACCACCAGTGCCACTACGCGATAACCAAACCAAAACAAACAAGTAAACGCGTGATTACCACTTCTCTTCGCATCATGATCATCATAAGGAACAGTTAATACACCATAGTCAAGGACAACAACAGCAGCAGCTGCTGCTGCAACGCCTGTATTATGTTAGCGAAAGAATACAATCATCACAAAACGGCAAAGCCAGAAACAACAAAGCTGTGTTTCAATTAAGCGATCAATTTATAATTTTCGTGATTTCGCTTTCTTTTCTATATCTGAAAATAGCTGCCATGCGATCTCACATGTCTCATCTCTTGTCTCATCTTTCGTTTCGAGCCTATACCCTAACCGATTACATAATTCATCAGTGAGCACATGATTTTTATTTTCAAACAGAACCCAATATAGACATCACATGACCAAAGTGCGCAATTTGCGGTGCGCAAGTCTCGTTTCGAGCCTATACCCTAACCCGCTAACGCTAACCCTAACCCTGACCCGCTAACGAAAACCCTGACCCTAACCCAAACCCCTAACCCTTAACCCTTACCCTGTACCAGTCGCTAACACTAACACTAACCCATAACCTGCCCGTCCCATGGGTAACCCGTCTATCCCTGTCCCTGTCTCTGTCCCGTACCCGTCTGTCCCAAGTCTTGACCCGCCTGTCCCATCTCTTTCTTGTCGCGGCTATCCCAAAGGTAACCCATCTATCCCTGTCCCTGTCCCGACAGGGTTAGGGTAACCCATGGCACAGGGGTAAGTTTCTTTACTTCTTCACGCAGACTCGCAAACCCTTCTTACTTAAATACATACGCGCTCAAATCCCCGTAGATAACACTGTCCCTTTCCCTGGCCATTACCCTGTCGAGACAGAGGGTAGGGTAACCCATGGGACAGGGATAACTTGCTTGAATTCTTTACGCAGATTCGCCAACACTTCTAACATAAATACTTACGCGTTCAAATCATCATTGCCATCGTCATCGTCTCATCACGAACATCATGCCTGTGTCATCATCATCATCATCACCACCACCACCACCACCACAACCACCACCAGTGCCACTACGCGATAACCAAACCAAAACAAACAAGTAAACGCGTGATTACCACTTCTCTTCGCATCATGATCATCATAAGGAACAGTTAATACACCATAGTCAAGGACAACAACAGCAGCAGCTGCTGCTGCAACGCCTGTATTATGTTAGCGAAAGAATACAATCATCACAAAACGGCAAAGCCAGAAACAACAAAGCTGTGTTTCAATTAAGCGATCAATTTATAATTTTCGTGATTTCGCTTTCTTTTCTATATCTGAAAATAGCTGCCATGCGATCTCACATGTCTCATCTCTTGTCTCATCTTTCGTTTCGAGCCTATACCCTAACCGATTACATAATTCATCAGTGAGCACATGATTTTTATTTTCAAACAGAACCCAATATAGACATCACATGACCAAAGTGCGCAATTTGCGGTGCGCAAGTCTCGTTTCGAGCCTATACCCTAACCCGCTAACGCTAACCCTAACCCTGACCCGCTAACGAAAACCCTGACCCTAACCCAAACCCCTAACCCTTAACCCTTACCCTGTACCAGTCGCTAACACTAACACTAACCCATAACCTGCCCGTCCCATGGGTAACCCGTCTATCCCTGTCCCTGTCTCTGTCCCGTACCCGTCTGTCCCAAGTCTTGACCCGCCTGTCCCATCTCTTTCTTGTCGCGGCTATCCCAAAGGTAACCCATCTATCCCTGTCCCTGTCCCGACAGGGTTAGGGTAACCCATGGCACAGGGGTAAGTTTCTTTACTTCTTCACGCAGACTCGCAAACCCTTCTTACTTAAATACATACGCGCTCAAATCCCCGTAGATAACACTGTCCCTTTCCCTGGCCATTACCCTGTCGAGACAGAGGGTAGGGTAACCCATGGGACAGGGATAACTTGCTTGAATTCTTTACGCAGATTCGCCAACACTTCTAACATAAATACTTACGCGTTCAAATCATCATTGCCATCGTCATCGTCTCATCACGAACATCATGCCTGTGTCATCATCATCATCATCACCACCACCACCACCACCACAACCACCACCAGTGCCACTACGCGATAACCAAACCAAAACAAACAAGTAAACGCGTGATTACCACTTCTCTTCGCATCATGATCATCATAAGGAACAGTTAATACACCATAGTCAAGGACAACAACAGCAGCAGCTGCTGCTGCAACGCCTGTATTATGTTAGCGAAAGAATACAATCATCACAAAACGGCAAAGCCAGAAACAACAAAGCTGTGTTTCAATTAAGCGTTCAATTTATAATTTTCGTGATTTCGCTTTCTTTTCTATATCTGAAAATAGCTGCCATGCGATCTCACATGTCTCATCTCTTGTCTCATCTTTCGTTTCGAGCCTATACCCTAACCGATTACATAATTCATCAGTGAGCACATGATTTTTATTTTCAAACAGAACCCAATATAGACATCACATGACCAAAGTGCGCAATTTGCGGTGCGCAAGTCTCGTTTCGAGCCTATACCCTAACCCGCTAACGCTAACCCTAACCCTGACCCGCTAACGAAAACCCTGACCCTAACCCAAACCCCTAACCCTTAACCCTTACCCTGTACCAGTCGCTAACACTAACACTAACCCATAACCTGCCCGTCCCAAGGGTAACCCGTCTATCCCTGTCCCTGTCTCTGTCCCGTACCCGTCTGTCCCAAGTCTTGACCCGCCTGTCCCATCTCTTTCTTGTCGCGGCTATCCCAAAGGTAACCCATCTATCCCTGTCCCTGTCCCGACAGGGTTAGGGTAACCCATGGCACAGGGGTAAGTTTCTTTACTTCTTCACGCAGACTCGCAAACCCTTCTTACTTAAATACATACGCGCTCAAATCCCCGTAGATAACACTGTCCCTTTCCCTGGCCATTACCCTGTCGAGACAGAGGGTAGGGTAACCCATGGGACAGGGATAACTTGCTTGAATTCTTTACGCAGATTCGCCAACACTTCTAACATAAATACTTACGCGTTCAAATCATCATTGCCATCGTCATCGTCTCATCACGAACATCATGCCTGTGTCATCATCATCATCATCACCACCACCACCACCACCACAACCACCACCAGTGCCACTACGCGATAACCAAACCAAAACAAACAAGTAAACGCGTGATTACCACTTCTCTTCGCATCATGATCATCATAAGGAACAGTTAATACACCATAGTCAAGGACAACAACAGCAGCAGCTGCTGCTGCAACGCCTGTATTATGTTAGCGAAAGAATACAATCATCACAAAACGGCAAAGCCAGAAACAACAAAGCTGTGTTTCAATTAAGCGATCAATTTATAATTTTCGTGATTTCGCTTTCTTTTCTATATCTGAAAATAGCTGCCATGCGATCTCACATGTCTCATCTCTTGTCTCATCTTTCGTTTCGAGCCTATACCCTAACCGATTACATAATTCATCAGTGAGCACATGATTTTTATTTTCAAACAGAACCCAATATAGACATCACATGACCAAAGTGCGCAATTTGCGGTGCGCAAGTCTCGTTTCGAGCCTATACCCTAACCCGCTAACGCTAACCCTAACCCTGACCCGCTAACGAAAACCCTGACCCTAACCCAAACCCCTAACCCTTAACCCTTACCCTGTACCAGTCGCTAACACTAACACTAACCCATAACCTGCCCGTCCCATGGGTAACCCGTCTATCCCTGTCCCTGTCTCTGTCCCGTACCCGTCTGTCCCAAGTCTTGACCCGCCTGTCCCATCTCTTTCTTGTCGCGGCTATCCCAAAGGTAACCCATCTATCCCTGTCCCTGTCCCGACAGGGTTAGGGTAACCCATGGCACAGGGGTAAGTTTCTTTACTTCTTCACGCAGACTCGCAAACCCTTCTTACTTAAATACATACGCGCTCAAATCCCCGTAGATAACACTGTCCCTTTCCCTGGCCATTACCCTGTCGAGACAGAGGGTAGGGTAACCCATGGGACAGGGATAACTTGCTTGAATTCTTTACGCAGATTCGCCAACACTTCTAACATAAATACTTACGCGTTCAAATCATCATTGCCATCGTCATCGTCTCATCACGAACATCATGCCTGTGTCATCATCATCATCATCACCACCACCACCACCACCACAACCACCACCAGTGCCACTACGCGATAACCAAACCAAAACAAACAAGTAAACGCGTGATTACCACTTCTCTTCGCATCATGATCATCATAAGGAACAGTTAATACACCATAGTCAAGGACAACAACAGCAGCAGCTGCTGCTGCAACGCCTGTATTATGTTAGCGAAAGAATACAATCATCACAAAACGGCAAAGCCAGAAACAACAAAGCTGTGTTTCAATTAAGCGTTCAATTTATAATTTTCGTGATTTCGCTTTCTTTTCTATATCTGAAAATAGCTGCCATGCGATCTCACATGTCTCATCTCTTGTCTCATCTTTCGTTTCGAGCCTATACCCTAACCGATTACATAATTCATCAGTGAGCACATGATTTTTATTTTCAAACAGAACCCAATATAGACATCACATGACCAAAGTGCGCAATTTGCGGTGCGCAAGTCTCGTTTCGAGCCTATACCCTAACCCGCTAACGCTAACCCTAACCCTGACCCGCTAACGAAAGCCCTGACCCTAACCCTAACCCTAACCCTAACCCGCTAACGAAAACCCTAACCCTAACCTTAACCCGCTAACCCTAACCCTAACCCTAACCCGCTAACGAAAACCCTAACACTAACCCTAACCACCTAACCCAAACCCTAACGCAAACCCCTAACCCTTAACCCTTACCCTGTACCAGTCGCTAACACTAACACTAACCCATAACCCGCCCGTCCCATGGGTAACCCGTCTATCCCTGTCCCTGTCTCTGTCCCGTACCCGTCTGTCCCAAGTCTTGACCCGCCTGTCCCATCTCTTTCTTGTCGCGGCTATCCCAAAGGTAACCCATCTATCCCTGTCCCTGTCCCGACAGGGTTAGGGTAACCCATGGCACAGGGGTAAGTTTCTTTACTTCTTCACGCAGACTCGCAAACCCTTCTTACTTAAATACATACGCGCTCAAATCCCCGTAGATAACACTGTCCCTTTCCCTGGCCATTACCCTGTCGAGACAGAGGGTAGGGTAACCCATGGGACAGGGATAACTTGCTTGAATTCTTTACGCAGATTCGCCAACACTTCTAACATAAATACTTACGCGTTCAAATCATCATTGCCATCGTCATCGTCTCATCACGAACATCATGCCTGTGTCATCATCATCATCATCACCACCACCACCACCACCACAACCACCACCAGTGCCACTACGCGATAACCAAACCAAAACAAACAAGTAAACGCGTGATTACCACTTCTCTTCGCATCATGATCATCATAAGGAACAGTTAATACACCATAGTCAAGGACAACAACAGCAGCAGCTGCTGCTGCAACGCCTGTATTATGTTAGCGAAAGAATACAATCATCACAAAACGGCAAAGCCAGAAACAACAAAGCTGTGTTTCAATTAAGCGTTCAATTTATAATTTTCGTGATTTCGCTTTCTTTTCTATATCTGAAAATAGCTGCCATGCGATCTCACATGTCTCATCTCTTGTCTCATCTTTCGTTTCGAGCCTATACCCTAACCGATTACATAATTCATCAGTGAGCACATGATTTTTATTTTCAAACAGAACCCAATATAGACATCAAATGACCAAAGTGCGCAATTTGCGGTGCGCAAGTCTCGTTTCGAGCCTATACCCTAACCCGCTAACGCTAACCCTAACCCTGACCCGCTAACGAAAACCCTGACCCTAACCCTAACCCTAACCCTAACCCGCTAACGAAAACCCTAACCCTAACCTTAACCCGCTAACCCTAACCCTAACCCTAACCCGCTAACGAAAACCCTAACACTAACCCTAACCACCTAACCCAAACCCTAACCCAAACCCCTAACCCTTAACCCTTACCCTGTACCAGTCGCTAACACTAACACTAACCCATAACCCGCCCGTCCCATGGGTAACCCGTCTATCCCTGTCCCTGTCTCTGTCCCGTACCCGTCTGTCCCAAGTCTTGACCCGCCTGTCCCATCTCTTTCTTGTCGCGGCTATCCCAAAGGTAACCCATCTATCCCTGTCCCTGTCCCGACAGGGTTAGGGTAACCCATGGCACAGGGGTAAGTTTCTTTACTTCTTCACGCAGACTCGCAAACCCTTCTTACTTAAATACATACGCGCTCAAATCCCCGTAGATAACACTGTCCCTTTCCCTGGCCATTACCCTGTCGAGACAGAGGGTAGGGTAACCCATGGGACAGGGATAACTTGCTTGAATTCTTTACGCAGATTCGCCAACACTTCTAACATAAATACTTACGCGTTCAAATCATCATTGCCATCGTCATCGTCTCATCACGAACATCATGCCTGTGTCATCATCATCATCATCACCACCACCACCACCACCACAACCACCACCAGTGCCACTACGCGATAACCAAACCAAAACAAACAAGTAAACGCGTGATTACCACTTCTCTTCGCATCATGATCATCATAAGGAACAGTTAATACACCATAGTCAAGGACAACAACAGCAGCAGCTGCTGCTGCAACGCCTGTATTATGTTAGCGAAAGAATACAATCATCACAAAACGGCAAAGCCAGAAACAACAAAGCTGTGTTTCAATTAAGCGTTCAATTTATAATTTTCGTGATTTCGCTTTCTTTTCTATATCTGAAAATAGCTGCCATGCGATCTCACATGTCTCATCTCTTGTCTCATCTTTCGTTTCGAGCCTATACCCTAACCGATTACATAATTCATCAGTGAGCACATGATTTTTATTTTCAAACAGAACCCAATATAGACATCACATGACCAAAGTGC
The DNA here is from genome assembly GCA_027627225.1 of Congeria kusceri. Lineage (NCBI taxonomy): Eukaryota > Metazoa > Mollusca > Bivalvia > Myida > Dreissenidae > Congeria > Congeria kusceri. The sequence goes on from CM051025.1 coordinate 111,098,053, forward strand.
GCAATTTGCGGTGCGCAAGTCTCGTTTCGAGCCTATACCCTAACCCGCTAACGCTAACCCTAACCCTGACCCGCTAACGAAAGCCCTGACCCTAACCCTAACCCTAACCCTAACCCGCTAACGAAAACCCTAACCCTAACCTTAACCCGCTAACCCTAACCCTAACCCTAACCCGCTAACGAAAACCCTAACACTAACCCTAACCACCTAACCCAAACCCTAACGCAAACCCCTAACCCTTAACCCTTACCCTGTACCAGTCGCTAACACTAACACTAACCCATAACCCGCCCGTCCCATGGGTAACCCGTCTATCCCTGTCCCTGTCTCTGTCCCGTACCCGTCTGTCCCAAGTCTTGACCCGCCTGTCCCATCTCTTTCTTGTCGCGGCTATCCCAAAGGTAACCCATCTATCCCTGTCCCTGTCCCGACAGGGTTAGGGTAACCCATGGCACAGGGGTAAGTTTCTTTACTTCTTCACGCAGACTCGCAAACCCTTCTTACTTAAATACATACGCGCTCAAATCCCCGTAGATAACACTGTCCCTTTCCCTGGCCATTACCCTGTCGAGACAGAGGGTAGGGTAACCCATGGGACAGGGATAACTTGCTTGAATTCTTTACGCAGATTCGCCAACACTTCTAACATAAATACTTACGCGTTCAAATCATCATTGCCATCGTCATCGTCTCATCACGAACATCATGCCTGTGTCATCATCATCATCATCACCACCACCACCACCACCACAACCACCACCAGTGCCACTACGCGATAACCAAACCAAAACAAACAAGTAAACGCGTGATTACCACTTCTCTTCGCATCATGATCATCATAAGGAACAGTTAATACACCATAGTCAAGGACAACAACAGCAGCAGCTGCTGCTGCAACGCCTGTATTATGTTAGCGAAAGAATACAATCATCACAAAACGGCAAAGCCAGAAACAACAAAGCTGTGTTTCAATTAAGCGTTCAATTTATAATTTTCGTGATTTCGCTTTCTTTTCTATATCTGAAAATAGCTGCCATGCGATCTCACATGTCTCATCTCTTGTCTCATCTTTCGTTTCGAGCCTATACCCTAACCGATTACATAATTCATCAGTGAGCACATGATTTTTATTTTCAAACAGAACCCAATATAGACATCAAATGACCAAAGTGCGCAATTTGCGGTGCGCAAGTCTCGTTTCGAGCCTATACCCTAACCCGCTAACGCTAACCCTAACCCTGACCCGCTAACGAAAACCCTGACCCTAATCCTAACCCTAACCCTAACCCGCTAACGAAAACCCTAACCCTAACCTTAACCCGCTAACCCTAACCCTAACCCTAACCCGCTAACGAAAACCCTAACACTAACCCTAACCACCTAACCCAAACCCTAACCCAAACCCCTAACCCTTAACCCTTACCCTGTACCAGTCGCTAACACTAACACTAACCCATAACCCGCCCGTCCCATGGGTAACCCGTCTATCCCTGTCCCTGTCTCTGTCCCGTACCCGTCTGTTCCAAGTCTTGACCCGCCTGTCCCATCTCTTTCTTGTCGCGGCTATCCCAAAGGTAACCCATCTATCCCTGTCCCTGTCCCGACAGGGTTAGGGTAACCCATGGCACAGGGGTAAGTTTCTTTACTTCTTCACGCAGACTCGCAAACCCTTCTTACTTAAATACATACGCGCTCAAATCCCCGTAGATAACACTGTCCCTTTCCCTGGCCATTACCCTGTCGAGACAGAGGGTAGGGTAACCCATGGGACAGGGATAACTTGCTTGAATTCTTTACGCAGATTCGCCAACACTTCTAACATAAATACTTACGCGTTCAAATCATCATTGCCATCGTCATCGTCTCATCACGAACATCATGCCTGTGTCATCATCATCATCATCACCACCACCACCACCACCACAACCACCACCAGTGCCACTACGCGATAACCAAACCAAAACAAACAAGTAAACGCGTGATTACCACTTCTCTTCGCATCATGATCATCATAAGGAACAGTTAATACACCATAGTCAAGGACAACAACAGCAGCAGCTGCTGCTGCAACGCCTGTATTATGTTAGCGAAAGAATACAATCATCACAAAACGGCAAAGCCAGAAACAACAAAGCTGTGTTTCAATTAAGCGTTCAATTTATAATTTTCGTGATTTCGCTTTCTTTTCTATATCTGAAAATAGCTGCCATGCGATCTCACATGTCTCATCTCTTGTCTCATCTTTCGTTTCGAGCCTATACCCTAACCGATTACATAATTCATCAGTGAGCACATGATTTTTATTTTCAAACAGAACCCAATATAGACATCACATGACCAAAGTGCGCAATTTGCGGTGCGCAAGTCTCGTTTCGAGCCTATACCCTAACCCGCTAACGCTAACCCTAACCCTGACCCGCTAACGAAAACCCTGACCCTAACCCAAACCCCTAACCCTTAACCCTTACCCTGTACCAGTCGCTAACACTAACACTAACCCATAACCTGCCCGTCCCATGGGTAACCCGTCTATCCCTGTCCCTGTCTCTGTCCCGTACCCGTCTGTCCCAAGTCTTGACCCGCCTGTCCCATCTCTTTCTTGTCGCGGCTATCCCAAAGATAACCCATCTATCCCTGTCCCTGTCCCGACAGGGTTAGGGTAACCCATGGCACAGGGGTAAGTTTCTTTACTTCTTCACGCAGACTCGCAAACCCTTCTTACTTAAATACATACGCGCTCAAATCCCCGTAGATAACACTGTCCCTTTCCCTGGCCATTACCCTGTCGAGACAGAGGGTAGGGTAACCCATGGGACAGGGATAACTTGCTTGAATTCTTTACGCAGATTCGCCAACACTTCTAACATAAATACTTACGCGTTCAAATCATCATTGCCATCGTCATCGTCTCATCACGAACATCATGCCTGTGTCATCATCATCATCATCACCACCACCACCACCACCACAACCACCACCAGTGCCACTACGCGATAACCAAACCAAAACAAACAAGTAAACGCGTGATTACCACTTCTCTTCGCATCATGATCATCATAAGGAACAGTTAATACACCATAGTCAAGGACAACAACAGCAGCAGCTGCTGCTGCAACGCCTGTATTATGTTAGCGAAAGAATACAATCATCACAAAACGGCAAAGCCAGAAACAACAAAGCTGTGTTTCAATTAAGCGTTCAATTTATAATTTTCGTGATTTCGCTTTCTTTTCTATATCTGAAAATAGCTGCCATGCGATCTCACATGTCTCATCTCTTGTCTCATCTTTCGTTTCGAGCCTATACCCTAACCGATTACATAATTCATCAGTGAGCACATGATTTTTATTTTCAAACAGAACCCAATATAGACATCACATGACCAAAGTGCGCAATTTGCGGTGCGCAAGTCTCGTTTCGAGCCTATACCCTAACCCGCTAACGCTAACCCTAACCCTGACCCGCTAACGAAAACCCTGACCCTAACCCTAACCCTAACCCTAACCCGCTAACGAAAACCCTAACCCTAACCTTAACCCGCTAACCCTAACCCTAACCCTAACCCGCTAACGAAAACCCTAACACTAACCCTAACCACCTAACCCAAACCCTAACCCAAACCCCTAACCCTTAACCCTTACCCTGTACCAGTCGCTAACACTAACACTAACCCATAACCCGCCCGTCCCATGGGTAACCCGTCTATCCCTGTCCCTGTCTCTGTCCCGTACCCGTCTGTCCCAAGTCTTGACCCGCCTGTCCCATCTCTTTCTTGTCGCGGCTATCCCAAAGGTAACCCATCTATCCCTGTCCCTGTCCCGACAGGGTTAGGGTAACCCATGGCACAGGGGTAAGTTTCTTTACTTCTTCACGCAGACTCGCAAACCCTTCTTACTTAAATACATACGCGCTCAAATCCCCGTAGATAACACTGTCCCTTTCCCTGGCCATTACCCTGTCGAGACAGAGGGTAGGGTAACCCATGGGACAGGGATAACTTGCTTGAATTCTTTACGCAGATTCGCCAACACTTCTAACATAAATACTTACGCGTTCAAATCATCATTGCCATCGTCATCGTCTCATCACGAACATCATGCCTGTGTCATCATCATCATCATCACCACCACCACCACCACCACAACCACCACCAGTGCCACTACGCGATAACCAAACCAAAACAAACAAGTAAACGCGTGATTACCACTTCTCTTCGCATCATGATCATCATAAGGAACAGTTAATACACCATAGTCAAGGACAACAACAGCAGCAGCTGCTGCTGCAACGCCTGTATTATGTTAGCGAAAGAATACAATCATCACAAAACGGCAAAGCCAGAAACAACAAAGCTGTGTTTCAATTAAGCGTTCAATTTATAATTTTCGTGATTTCGCTTTCTTTTCTATATCTGAAAATAGCTGCCATGCGATCTCACATGTCTCATCTCTTGTCTCATCTTTCGTTTCGAGCCTATACCCTAACCGATTACATAATTCATCAGTGAGCACATGATTTTTATTTTCAAACAGAACCCAATATAGACATCACATGACCAAAGTGCGCAATTTGCGGTGCGCAAGTCTCGTTTCGAGCCTATACCCTAACCCGCTAACGCTAACCCTAACCCTGACCCGCTAACGAAAACCCTGACCCTAACCCAAACCCCTAACCCTTAACCCTTACCCTGTACCAGTCGCTAACACTAACACTAACCCATAACCTGCCCGTCCCATGGGTAACCCGTCTATCCCTGTCCCTGTCTCTGTCCCGTACCCGTCTGTCCCAAGTCTTGACCCGCCTGTCCCATCTCTTTCTTGTCGCGGCTATCCCAAAGGTAACCCATCTATCCCTGTCCCTGTCCCGACAGGGTTAGGGTAACCCATGGCACAGGGGTAAGTTTCTTTACTTCTTCACGCAGACTCGCAAACCCTTCTTACTTAAATACATACGCGCTCAAATCCCCGTAGATAACACTGTCCCTTTCCCTGGCCATTACCCTGTCGAGACAGAGGGTAGGGTAACCCATGGGACAGGGATAACTTGCTTGAATTCTTTACGCAGATTCGCCAACACTTCTAACATAAATACTTACGCGTTCAAATCATCATTGCCATCGTCATCGTCTCATCACGAACATCATGCCTGTGTCATCATCATCATCATCACCACCACCACCACCACCACAACCACCACCAGTGCCACTACGCGATAACCAAACCAAAACAAACAAGTAAACGCGTGATTACCACTTCTCTTCGCATCATGATCATCATAAGGAACAGTTAATACACCATAGTCAAGGACAACAACAGCAGCAGCTGCTGCTGCAACGCCTGTATTATGTTAGCGAAAGAATACAATCATCACAAAACGGCAAAGCCAGAAACAACAAAGCTGTGTTTCAATTAAGCGTTCAATTTATAATTTTCGTGATTTCGCTTTCTTTTCTATATCTGAAAATAGCTGCCATGCGATCTCACATGTCTCATCTCTTGTCTCATCTTTCGTTTCGAGCCTATACCCTAACCGATTACATAATTCATCAGTGAGCACATGATTTTTATTTTCAAACAGAACCCAATATAGACATCACATGACCAAAGTGCGCAATTTGCGGTGCGCAAGTCTCGTTTCGAGCCTATACCCTAACCCGCTAACGCTAACCCTAACCCTGACCCGCTAACGAAAACCCTGACCCTAACCCTAACCCTAACCCTAACCCGCTAACGAAAACCCTAACCCTAACCTTAACCCGCTAACCCTAACCCTAACCCTAACCCGCTAACGAAAACCCTAACACTAACCCTAACCACCTAACCCAAACCCTAACCCAAACCCCTAACCCTTAACCCTTACCCTGTACCAGTCGCTAACACTAACACTAACCCATAACCCGCCCGTCCCATGGGTAACCCGTCTATCCCTGTCCCTGTCTCTGTCCCGTACCCGTCTGTCCCAAGTCTTGACCCGCCTGTCCCATCTCTTTCTTGTCGCGGCTATCCCAAAGGTAACCCATCTATCCCTGTCCCTGTCCCGACAGGGTTAGGGTAACCCATGGCACAGGGGTAAGTTTCTTTACTTCTTCACGCAGACTCGCAAACCCTTCTTACTTAAATACATACGCGCTCAAATCCCCGTAGATAACACTGTCCCTTTCCCTGGCCATTACCCTGTCGAGACAGAGGGTAGGGTAACCCATGGGACAGGGATAACTTGCTTGAATTCTTTACGCAGATTCGCCAACACTTCTAACATAAATACTTACGCGTTCAAATCATCATTGCCATCGTCATCGTCTCATCACGAACATCATGCCTGTGTCATCATCATCATCATCACCACCACCACCACCACCACAACCACCACCAGTGCCACTACGCGATAACCAAACCAAAACAAACAAGTAAACGCGTGATTACCACTTCTCTTCATCATGATCATCATAAGGAACAGTTAATACACCATAGTCAAGGACAACAACAGCAGCAGCTGCTGCTGCAACGCCTGTATTATGTTAGCGAAAGAATACAATCATCACAAAACGGCAAAGCCAGAAACAACAAAGCTGTGTTTCAATTAAGCGTTCAATTTATAATTTTCGTGATTTCGCTTTCTTTTCTATATCTGAAAATAGCTGCCATGCGATCTCACATGTCTCATCTCTTGTCTCATCTTTCGTTTCGAGCCTATACCCTAACCGATTACATAATTCATCAGTGAGCACATGATTTTTATTTTCAAACAGAACCCAATATAGACATCACATGACCAAAGTGCGCAATTTGCGGTGCGCAAGTCTCGTTTCGAGCCTATACCCTAACCCGCTAACGCTAACCCTAACCCTGACCCGCTAACGAAAACCCTGACCCTAACCCAAACCCCTAACCCTTAACCCTTACCCTGTACCAGTCGCTAACACTAACACTAACCCATAACCTGCCCGTCCCATGGGTAACCCGTCTATCCCTGTCCCTGTCTCTGTCCCGTACCCGTCTGTCCCAAGTCTTGACCCGCCTGTCCCATCTCTTTCTTGTCGCGGCTATCCCAAAGGTAACCCATCTATCCCTGTCCCTGTCCCGACAGGGTTAGGGTAACCCATGGCACAGGGGTAAGTTTCTTTACTTCTTCACGCAGACTCGCAAACCCTTCTTACTTAAATACATACGCGCTCAAATCCCCGTAGATAACACTGTCCCTTTCCCTGGCCATTACCCTGTCGAGACAGAGGGTAGGGTAACCCATGGGACAGGGATAACTTGCTTGAATTCTTTACGCAGATTCGCCAACACTTCTAACATAAATACTTACGCGTTCAAATCATCATTGCCATCGTCATCGTCTCATCACGAACATCATGCCTGTGTCATCATCATCATCATCACCACCACCACCACCACCACAACCACCACCAGTGCCACTACGCGATAACCAAACCAAAACAAACAAGTAAACGCGTGATTACCACTTCTCTTCGCATCATGATCATCATAAGGAACAGTTAATACACCATAGTCAAGGACAACAACAGCAGCAGCTGCTGCTGCAACGCCTGTATTATGTTAGCGAAAGAATACAATCATCACAAAACGGCAAAGCCAGAAACAACAAAGCTGTGTTTCAATTAAGCGTTCAATTTATAATTTTCGTGATTTCGCTTTCTTTTCTATATCTGAAAATAGCTGCCATGCGATCTCACATGTCTCATCTCTTGTCTCATCTTTCGTTTCGAGCCTATACCCTAACCGATTACATAATTCATCAGTGAGCACATGATTTTTATTTTCAAACAGAACCCAATATAGACATCACATGACCAAAGTGCGCAATTTGCGGTGCGCAAGTCTCGTTTCGAGCCTATACCCTAACCCGCTAACGCTAACCCTAACCCTGACCCGCTAACGAAAACCCTGACCCTAACCCTAACCCTAACCCTAACCCGCTAACGAAAACCCTAACCCTAACCTTAACCCGCTAACCCTAACCCTAACCCTAACCCGCTAACGAAAACCCTAACACTAACCCTAACCACCTAACCCAAACCCTAACCCAAACCCCTAACCCTTAACCCTTACCCTGTACCAGTCGCTAACACTAACACTAACCCATAACCCGCCCGTCCCATGGGTAACCCGTCTATCCCTGTCCCTGTCTCTGTCCCGTACCCGTCTGTCCCAAGTCTTGACCCGCCTGTCCCATCTCTTTCTTGTCGCGGCTATCCCAAAGGTAACCCATCTATCCCTGTCCCTGTCCCGACAGGGTTAGGGTAACCCATGGCACAGGGGTAAGTTTCTTTACTTCTTCACGCAGACTCGCAAACCCTTCTTACTTAAATACATACGCGCTCAAATCCCCGTAGATAACACTGTCCCTTTCCCTGGCCATTACCCTGTCGAGACAGAGGGTAGGGTAACCCATGGGACAGGGATAACTTGCTTGAATTCTTTACGCAGATTCGCCAACACTTCTAACATAAATACTTACGCGTTCAAATCATCATTGCCATCGTCATCGTCTCATCACGAACATCATGCCTGTGTCATCATCATCATCATCACCACCACCACCACCACCACAACCACCACCAGTGCCACTACGCGATAACCAAACCAAAACAAACAAGTAAACGCGTGATTACCACTTCTCTTCGCATCATGATCATCATAAGGAACAGTTAATACACCATAGTCAAGGACAACAACAGCAGCAGCTGCTGCTGCAACGCCTGTATTATGTTAGCGAAAGAATACAATCATCACAAAACGGCAAAGCCAGAAACAACAAAGCTGTGTTTCAATTAAGCGTTCAATTTATAATTTTCGTGATTTCGCTTTCTTTTCTATATCTGAAAATAGCTGCCATGCGATCTCACATGTCTCATCTCTTGTCTCATCTTTCGTTTCGAGCCTATACCCTAACCGATTACATAATTCATCAGTGAGCACATGATTTTTATTTTCAAACAGAACCCAATATAGACATCACATGACCAAAGTGCGCAATTTGCGGTGCGCAAGTCTCGTTTCGAGCCTATACCCTAACCCGCTAACGCTAACCCTAACCCTGACCCGCTAACGAAAGCCCTGACCCTAACACTAACCCTAACCCTAACCCGCTAACGAAAACCCTAACCCTAACCTTAACCCGCTAACCCTAACCCTAACCCTAACCCGCTAACGAAAACCCTAACACTAACCCTAACCACCTAACCCAAACCCTAACGCAAACCCCTAACCCTTAACCCTTACCCTGTACCAGTCGCTAACACTAACACTAACCCATAACCTGCCCGTCCCATGGGTAACCCGTCTATCCCTGTCCCTGTCTCTGTCCCGTACCCGTCTGTCCCAAGTCTTGACCCGCCTGTCCCATCTCTTTCTTGTCGCGGCTATCCCAAAGGTAACCCATCTATCCCTGTCCCTGTCCCGACAGGGTTAGGGTAACCCATGGCACAGGGGTAAGTTTCTTTACTTCTTCACGCAGACTCGCAAACCCTTCTTACTTAAATACATACGCGCTCAAATCCCCGTAGATAACACTGTCCCTTTCCCTGGCCATTACCCTGTCGAGACAGAGGGTAGGGTAACCCATGGGACAGGGATAACTTGCTTGAATTCTTTACGCAGATTCGCCAACACTTCTAACATAAATACTTACGCGTTCAAATCATCATTGCCATCGTCATCGTCTCATCACGAACATCATGCCTGTGTCATCATCATCATCATCACCACCACCACCACCACCACAACCACCACCAGTGCCACTACGCGATAACCAAACCAAAACAAACAAGTAAACGCGTGATTACCACTTCTCTTCGCATCATGATCATCATAAGGAACAGTTAATACACCATAGTCAAGGACAACAACAGCAGCAGCTGCTGCTGCAACGCCTGTATTATGTTAGCGAAAGAATACAATCATCACAAAACGGCAAAGCCAGAAACAACAAAGCTGTGTTTCAATTAAGCGTTCAATTTATAATTTTCGTGATTTCGCTTTCTTTTCTATATCTGAAAATAGCTGCCATGCGATCTCACATGTCTCATCTCTTGTCTCATCTTTCGTTTCGAGCCTATACCCTAACCGATTACATAATTCATCAGTGAGCACATGATTTTTATTTTCAAACAGAACCCAATATAGACATCACATGACCAAAGTGCGCAATTTGCGGTGCGCAAGTCTCGTTTCGAGCCTATACCCTAACCCGCTAACGCTAACCCTAACCCTGACCCGCTAACGAAAGCCCTGACCCTAACCCTAACCCTAACCCTAACCCGCTAACGAAAACCCTAACCCTAACCTTAACCCGCTAACCCTAACCCTAACCCTAACCCGCTAACGAAAACCCTAACACTAACCCTAACCACCTAACCCAAACCCTAACGCAAACCCCTAACCCTTAACCCTTACCCTGTACCAGTCGCTAACACTAACACTAACCCATAACCCGCCCGTCCCATGGGTAACCCGTCTATCCCTGTCCCTGTCTCTGTCCCGTACCCGTCTGTCCCAAGTCTTGACCCGCCTGTCCCATCTCTTTCTTGTCGCGGCTATCCCAAAGGTAACCCATCTATCCCTGTCCCTGTCCCGACAGGGTTAGGGTAACCCATGGCACAGGGGTAAGTTTCTTTACTTCTTCACGCAGACTCGCAAACCCTTCTTACTTAAATACATACGCGCTCAAATCCCCGTAGATAACACTGTCCCTTTCCCTGGCCATTACCCTGTCGAGACAGAGGGTAGGGTAACCCATGGGACAGGGATAACTTGCTTGAATTCTTTACGCAGATTCGCCAACACTTCTAACATAAATACTTACGCGTTCAAATCATCATTGCCATCGTCATCGTCTCATCACGAACATCATGCCTGTGTCATCATCATCATCATCACCACCACCACCACCACCACAACCACCACCAGTGCCACTACGCGATAACCAAACCAAAACAAACAAGTAAACGCGTGATTACCACTTCTCTTCGCATCATGATCATCATAAGGAACAGTTAATACACCATAGTCAAGGACAACAACAGCAGCAGCTGCTGCTGCAACGCCTGTATTATGTTAGCGAAAGAATACAATCATCACAAAACGGCAAAGCCAGAAACAACAAAGCTGTGTTTCAATTAAGCGTTCAATTTATAATTTTCGTGATTTCGCTTTCTTTTCTATATCTGAAAATAGCTGCCATGCGATCTCACATGTCTCATCTCTTGTCTCATCTTTCGTTTCGAGCCTATACCCTAACCGATTACATAATTCATCAGTGAGCACATGATTTTTATTTTCAAACAGAACCCAATATAGACATCACATGACCAAAGTGCGCAATTTGCGGTGCGCAAGTCTCGTTTCGAGCCTATACCCTAACCCGCTAACGCTAACCCTAACCCTGACCCGCTAACGAAAACCCTGACCCTAACCCTAACCCTAACCCTAACCCGCTAACGAAAACCCTAACCCTAACCTTAACCCGCTAACCCTAACCCTAACCCTAACCCGCTAACGAAAACCCTAACACTAACCCTAACCACCTAACCCAAACCCTAACCCAAACCCCTAACCCTTAACCCTTACCCTGTACCAGTCGCTAACACTAACACTAACCCATAACCCGCCCGTCCCATGGGTAACCCGTCTATCCCTGTCCCTGTCTCTGTCCCGTACCCGTCTGTCCCAAGTCTTGACCCGCCTGTCCCATCTCTTTCTTGTCGCGGCTATCCCAAAGGTAACCCATCTATCCCTGTCCCTGTCCCGACAGGGTTAGGGTAACCCATGGCACAGGGGTAAGTTTCTTTACTTCTTCACGCAGACTCGCAAACCCTTCTTACTTAAATACATACGCGCTCAAATCCCCGTAGATAACACTGTCCCTTTCCCTGGCCATTACCCTGTCGAGACAGAGGGTAGGGTAACCCATGGGACAGGGATAACTTGCTTGAATTCTTTACGCAGATTCGCCAACACTTCTAACATAAATACTTACGCGTTCAAATCATCATTGCCATCGTCATCGTCTCATCACGAACATCATGCCTGTGTCATCATCATCATCATCACCACCACCACCACCACCACAACCACCACCAGTGCCACTACGCGATAACCAAACCAAAACAAACAAGTAAACGCGTGATTACCACTTCTCTTCGCATCATGATCATCATAAGGAACAGTTAATACACCATAGTCAAGGACAACAACAGCAGCAGCTGCTGCTGCAACGCCTGTATTATGTTAGCGAAAGAATACAATCATCACAAAACGGCAAAGCCAGAAACAACAAAGCTGTGTTTCAATTAAGCGTTCAATTTATAATTTTCGTGATTTCGCTTTCTTTTCTATATCTGAAAATAGCTGCCATGCGATCTCACATGTCTCATCTCTTGTCTCATCTTTCGTTTCGAGCCTATACCCTAACCGATTACATAATTCATCAGTGAGCACATGATTTTTATTTTCAAACAGAACCCAATATAGACATCACATGACCAAAGTGCGCAATTTGCGGTGCGCAAGTCTCGTTTCGAGCCTATACCCTAACCCGCTAACGCTAACCCTAACCCTGACCCGCTAACGAAAACCCTGACCCTAACCCAAACCCCTAACCCTTAACCCTTACCCTGTACCAGTCGCTAACACTAACACTAACCCATAACCTGCCCGTCCCATGGGTAACCCGTCTATCCCTGTCCCTGTCTCTGTCCCGTACCCGTCTGTCCCAAGTCTTGACCCGCCTGTCCCATCTCTTTCTTGTCGCGGCTATCCCAAAGGTAACCCATCTATCCCTGTCCCTGTCCCGACAGGGTTAGGGTAACCCATGGCACAGGGGTAAGTTTCTTTACTTCTTCACGCAGACTCGCAAACCCTTCTTACTTAAATACATACGCGCTCAAATCCCCGTAGATAACACTGTCCCTTTCCCTGGCCATTACCCTGTCGAGACAGAGGGTAGGGTAACCCATGGGACAGGGATAACTTGCTTGAATTCTTTACGCAGATTCGCCAACACTTCTAACATAAATACTTACGCGTTCAAATCATCATTGCCATCGTCATCGTCTCATCACGAACATCATGCCTGTGTCATCATCATCATCATCACCACCACCACCACCACCACAACCACCACCAGTGCCACTACGCGATAACCAAACCAAAACAAACAAGTAAACGCGTGATTACCACTTCTCTTCGCATCATGATCATCATAAGGAACAGTTAATACACCATAGTCAAGGACAACAACAGCAGCAGCTGCTGCTGCAACGCCTGTATTATGTTAGCGAAAGAATACAATCATCACAAAACGGCAAAGCCAGAAACAACAAAGCTGTGTTTCAATTAAGCGTTCAATTTATAATTTTCGTGATTTCGCTTTCTTTTCTATATCTGAAAATAGCTGCCATGCGATCTCACATGTCTCATCTCTTGTCTCATCTTTCGTTTCGAGCCTATACCCTAACCGATTACATAATTCATCAGTGAGCACATGATTTTTATTTTCAAACAGAACCCAATATAGACATCACATGACCAAAGTGCGCAATTTGCGGTGCGCAAGTCTCGTTTCGAGCCTATACCCTAACCCGCTAACGCTAACCCTAACCCTGACCCGCTAACGAAAACCCTGACCCTAACCCAAACCCCTAACCCTTAACCCTTACCCTGTACCAGTCGCTAACACTAACACTAACCCATAACCCGCCCGTCCCATGGGTAACCCGTCTATCCCTGTCCCTGTCTCTGTCCCGTACCCGTCTGTCCCAAGTCTTGACCCGCCTGTCCCATCTCTTTCTTGTCGCGGCTATCCCAAAGGTAACCCATCTATCCCTGTCCCTGTCCCGACAGGGTTAGGGTAACCCATGGCACAGGGGTAAGTTTCTTTACTTCTTCACGCAGACTCGCAAACCCTTCTTACTTAAATACATACGCGCTCAAATCCCCGTAGATAACACTGTCCCTTTCCCTGGCCATTACCCTGTCGAGACAGAGGGTAGGGTAACCCATGGGACAGGGATAACTTGCTTGAATTCTTTACGCAGATTCGCCAACACTTCTAACATAAATACTTACGCGTTCAAATCATCATTGCCATCGTCATCGTCTCATCACGAACATCATGCCTGTGTCATCATCATCATCATCACCACCACCACCACTACCACCACCACAACCACCACCAGTGCCACTACGCGATAACCAAACCAAAACAAACAAGTAAACGCGTGATTACCACTTCTCTTCGCATCATGATCATCATAAGGAACAGTTAATACACCATAGTCAAGGACAACAACAGCAGCAGCTGCTGCTGCAACGCCTGTATTATGTTAGCGAAAGAATACAATCATCACAAAACGGCAAAGCCAGAAACAACAAAGCTGTGTTTCAATTAAGCGTTCAATTTATAATTTTCGTGATTTCGCTTTCTTTTCTATATCTGAAAATAGCTGCCATGCGATCTCACATGTCTCATCTCTTGTCTCATCTTTCGTTTCGAGCCTATACCCTAACCGATTACATAATTCATCAGTGAGCACATGATTTTTATTTTCAAACAGAACCCAATATAGACATCACATGACCAAAGTGCGCAATTTGCGGTGCGCAAGTCTCGTTTCGAGCCTATACCCTAACCCGCTAACGCTAACCCTAACCCTGACCCGCTAACGAAAACCCTGACCCTAACCCAAACCCCTAACCCTTAACCCTTACCCTGTACCAGTCGCTAACACTAACACTAACCCATAACCTGCCCGTCCCATGGGTAACCCGTCTATCCCTGTCCCTGTCTCTGTCCCGTACCCGTCTGTCCCAAGTCTTGACCCGCCTGTCCCATCTCTTTCTTGTCGCGGCTATCCCAAAGGTAACCCATCTATCCCTGTCCCTGTCCCGACAGGGTTAGGGTAACCCATGGCACAGGGGTAAGTTTCTTTACTTCTTCACGCAGACTCGCAAACCCTTCTTACTTAAATACATACGCGCTCAAATCCCCGTAGATAACACTGTCCCTTTCCCTGGCCATTACCCTGTCGAGACAGAGGGTAGGGTAACCCATGGGACAGGGATAACTTGCTTGAATTCTTTACGCAGATTCGCCAACACTTCTAACATAAATACTTACGCGTTCAAATCATCATTGCCATCGTCATCGTCTCATCACGAACATCATGCCTGTGTCATCATCATCATCATCACCACCACCACCACCACCACAACCACCACCAGTGCCACTACGCGATAACCAAACCAAAACAAACAAGTAAACGCGTGATTACCACTTCTCTTCGCATCATGATCATCATAAGGAACAGTTAATACACCATAGTCAAGGACAACAACAGCAGCAGCTGCTGCTGCAACGCCTGTATTATGTTAGCGAAAGAATACAATCATCACAAAACGGCAAAGCCAGAAACAACAAAGCTGTGTTTCAATTAAGCGTTCAATTTATAATTTTCGTGATTTCGCTTTCTTTTCTATATCTGAAAATAGCTGCCATGCGATCTCACATGTCTCATCTCTTGTCTCATCTTTCGTTTCGAGCCTATACCCTAACCGATTACATAATTCATCAGTGAGCACATGATTTTTATTTTCAAACAGAACCCAATATAGACATCACATGACCAAAGTGCGCAATTTGCGGTGCGCAAGTCTCGTTTCGAGCCTATACCCTAACCCGCTAACGCTAACCCTAACCCTGACCCGCTAACGAAAACCCTGACCCTAACCCAAACCCCTAACCCTTAACCCTTACCCTGTACCAGTCGCTAACACTAACACTAACCCATAACCCGCCCGTCCCATGGGTAACCCGTCTATCCCTGTCCCTGTCTCTGTCCCGTACCCGTCTGTCCCAAGTCTTGACCCGCCTGTCCCATCTCTTTCTTGTCGCGGCTATCCCAAAGGTAACCCATCTATCCCTGTCCCTGTCCCGACAGGGTTAGGGTAACCCATGGCACAGGGGTAAGTTTCTTTACTTCTTCACGCAGACTCGCAAACCCTTCTTACTTAAATACATACGCGCTCAAATCCCCGTAGATAACACTGTCCCTTTCCCTGGCCATTACCCTGTCGAGACAGAGGGTAGGGTAACCCATGGGACAGGGATAACTTGCTTGAATTCTTTACGCAGATTCGCCAACACTTCTAACATAAATACTTACGCGTTCAAATCATCATTGCCATCGTCATCGTCTCATCACGAACATCATGCCTGTGTCATCATCATCATCATCACCACCACCACCACCACCACAACCACCACCAGTGCCACTACGCGATAACCAAACCAAAACAAACAAGTAAACGCGTGATTACCACTTCTCTTCGCATCATAATCATCATAAGGAACAGTTAATACACCATAGTCAAGGACAACAACAGCAGCAGCTGCTGCTGCAACGCCTGTATTATGTTAGCGAAAGAATACAATCATCACAAAACGGCAAAGCCAGAAACAACAAAGCTGTGTTTCAATTAAGCGTTCAATTTATAATTTTCGTGATTTCGCTTTCTTTTCTATATCTGAAAATAGCTGCCATGGATCTCACATGTCTCATCTCTTGTCTCATCTTTCGTTTCGAGCCTATACTCTAACCGATTACATAATTCATCAGTGAGCACATGATTTTTATTTTCAAACAGAACCCAATATAGACATCACATGACCAAAGTGCGCAATTTGCGGTGCGCAAGTCTCGTTTCGAGCCTATACCCTAACCCGCTAACGCTAACCCTAACCCTGACCCGCTAACGAAAACCCTGACCCTAACCCAAACCCCTAACCCTTAACCCTTACCCTGTACCAGTCGCTAACACTAACACTAACCCATAACCTGCCCGTCCCATGGGTAACCCGTCTATCCCTGTCCCTGTCTCTGTCCCGTACCCGTCTGTCCCAAGTCTTGACCCGCCTGTCCCATCTCTTTCTTGTCGCGGCTATCCCAAAGGTAACCCATCTATCCCTGTCCCTGTCCCGACAGGGTTAGGGTAACCCATGGCACAGGGGTAAGTTTCTTTACTTCTTCACGCAGACTCGCAAACCCTTCTTACTTAAATACATACGCGCTCAAATCCCCGTAGATAACACTGTCCCTTTCCCTGGCCATTACCCTGTCGAGACAGAGGGTAGGGTAACCCATGGGACAGGGATAACTTGCTTGAATTCTTTACGCAGATTCGCCAACACTTCTAACATAAATACTTACGCGTTCAAATCATCATTGCCATCGTCATCGTCTCATCACGAACATCATGCCTGTGTCATCATCATCATCATCACCACCACCACCACCACCACAACCACCACCAGTGCCACTACGCGATAACCAAACCAAAACAAACAAGTAAACGCGTGATTACCACTTCTCTTCGCATCATGATCATCATAAGGAACAGTTAATACACCATAGTCAAGGACAACAACAGCAGCAGCTGCTGCTGCAACGCCTGTATTATGTTAGCGAAAGAATACAATCATCACAAAACGGCAAAGCCAGAAACAACAAAGCTGTGTTTCAATTAAGCGTTCAATTTATAATTTTCGTGATTTCGCTTTCTTTTCTATATCTGAAAATAGCTGCCATGCGATCTCACATGTCTCATCTCTTGTCTCATCTTTCGTTTCGAGCCTATACCCTAACCGATTACATAATTCATCAGTGAGCACATGATTTTTATTTTCAAACAGAACCCAATATAGACATCACATGACCAAAGTGCGCAATTTGCGGTGCGCAAGTCTCGTTTCGAGCCTATACCCTAACCCGCTAACGCTAACCCTAACCCTGACCCGCTAACGAAAGCCCTGACCCTAACCCTAACCCTAACCCTAACCCGCTAACGAAAACCCTAACCCTAACCTTAACCCGCTAACCCTAACCCTAACCCTAACCCGCTAACGAAAACCCTAACACTAACCCTAACCACCTAACCCAAACCCTAACGCAAACCCCTAACCCTTAACCCTTACCCTGTACCAGTCGCTAACACTAACACTAACCCATAACCCGCCCGTCCCATGGGTAACCCGTCTATCCCTGTCCCTGTCTCTGTCCCGTACCCGTCTGTCCCAAGTCTTGACCCGCCTGTCCCATCTCTTTCTTGTCGCGGCTATCCCAAAGGTAACCCATCTATCCCTGTCCCTGTCCCGACAGGGTTAGGGTAACCCATGGCACAGGGGTAAGTTTCTTTACTTCTTCACGCAGACTCGCAAACCCTTCTTACTTAAATACATACGCGCTCAAATCCCCGTAGATAACACTGTCCCTTTCCCTGGCCATTACCCTGTCGAGACAGAGGGTAGGGTAACCCATGGGACAGGGATAACTTGCTTGAATTCTTTACGCAGATTCGCCAACACTTCTAACATAAATACTTACGCGTTCAAATCATCATTGCCATCGTCATCGTCTCATCACGAACATCATGCCTGTGTCATCATCATCATCATCACCACCACCACCACCACCACAACCACCACCAGTGCCACTACGCGATAACCAAACCAAAACAAACAAGTAAACGCGTGATTACCACTTCTCTTCGCATCATGATCATCATAAGGAACAGTTAATACACCATAGTCAAGGACAACAACAGCAGCAGCTGCTGCTGCAACGCCTGTATTATGTTAGCGAAAGAATACAATCATCACAAAACGGCAAAGCCAGAAACAACAAAGCTGTGTTTCAATTAAGCGTTCAATTTATAATTTTCGTGATTTCGCTTTCTTTTCTATATCTGAAAATAGCTGCCATGCGATCTCACATGTCTCATCTCTTGTCTCATCTTTCGTTTCGAGCCTATACCCTAACCGATTACATAATTCATCAGTGAGCACATGATTTTTATTTTCAAACAGAACCCAATATAGACATCACATGACCAAAGTGCGCAATTTGCGGTGCGCAAGTCTCGTTTCGAGCCTATACCCTAACCCGCTAACGCTAACCCTAACCCTGACCCGCTAACGAAAACCCTGACCCTAACCCAAACCCCTAACCCTTAACCCTTACCCTGTACCAGTCGCTAACACTAACACTAACCCATAACCTGCCCGTCCCATGGGTAACCCGTCTATCCCTGTCCCTGTCTCTGTCCCGTACCCGTCTGTCCCAAGTCTTGACCCGCCTGTCCCATCTCTTTCTTGTCGCGGCTATCCCAAAGGTAACCCATCTATCCCTGTCCCTGTCCCGACAGGGTTAGGGTAACCCATGGCACAGGGGTAAGTTTCTTTACTTCTTCACGCAGACTCGCAAACCCTTCTTACTTAAATACATACGCGCTCAAATCCCCGTAGATAACACTGTCCCTTTCCCTGGCCATTACCCTGTCGAGACAGAGGGTAGGGTAACCCATGGGACAGGGATAACTTGCTTGAATTCTTTACGCAGATTCGCCAACACTTCTAACATAAATACTTACGCGTTCAAATCATCATTGCCATCGTCATCGTCTCATCACGAACATCATGCCTGTGTCATCATCATCATCATCACCACCACCACCACCACCACAACCACCACCAGTGCCACTACGCGATAACCAAACCAAAACAAACAAGTAAACGCGTGATTACCACTTCTCTTCGCATCATGATCATCATAAGGAACAGTTAATACACCATAGTCAAGGACAACAACAGCAGCAGCTGCTGCTGCAACGCCTGTATTATGTTAGCGAAAGAATACAATCATCACAAAACGGCAAAGCCAGAAACAACAAAGCTGTGTTTCAATTAAGCGTTCAATTTATAATTTTCGTGATTTCGCTTTCTTTTCTATATCTGAAAATAGCTGCCATGCGATCTCACATGTCTCATCTCTTGTCTCATCTTTCGTTTCGAGCCTATACCATAACCGATTACATAATTCATCAGTGAGCACATGATTTTTATTTTCAAACAGAACCCAATATAGACATCACATGACCAAAGTGCGCAATTTGCGGTGCACAAGTCTCGCTTCGAGCCTATACCCTAACCCGCTAACGCTAACCCTAACCCTGACCCGCTAACGAAAACCCTGACCCTAACCCTAACCCTAACCCTAACCCTAACCCGCTAACGAAAACCCTAACCCTAACCTTAACCCGCAAAACCTTACCCTAACCCTAACCCGCTAACGAAAACCCTAACACTAACCCTAACCACCTAACCCAAACCCTAACCCAAACCCCTAACCCTTAACCCTTACCCTGTACCAGTCGCTAACACTAACACTAACCCATAACCCGCCCGTCCCATGGGTAACCCGTCTATCCCTGTCCCTGTCTCTGTCCCGTACCCGTCTGTCCCAAGTCTTGACCCGCCTGTCCCATCTCTTTCTTGTCGCGGCTATCCCAAAGGTAACCCATCTATCCCTGTCCCTGTCCCGACAGGGTTAGGGTAACCCATGGCACAGGGGTAAGTTTCTTTACTTCTTCACGCAGACTCGCAAACCCTTCTTACTTAAATACATACGCGCTCAAATCCCCGTAGATAACACTGTCCCTTTCCCTGGCCATTACCCTGTCGAGACAGAGGGTAGGGTAACCCATGGGACAGGGATAACTTGCTTGAATTCTTTACGCAGATTCGCCAACACTTCTAACATAAATACTTACGCGTTCAAATCATCATTGCCATCGTCATCGTCTCATCACGAACATCATGCCTGTGTCATCATCATCATCATCACCACCACCACCACCACCACAACCACCACCAGTGCCACTACGCGATAACCAAACCAAAACAAACAAGTAAACGCGTGATTACCACTTCTCTTCGCATCATGATCATCATAAGGAACAGTTAATACACCATAGTCAAGGACAACAACAGCAGCAGCTGCTGCTGCAACGCCTGTATTATGTTAGCGAAAGAATACAATCATCACAAAACGGCAAAGCCAGAAACAACAAAGCTGTGTTTCAATTAAGCGTTCAATTTATAATTTTCGTGATTTCGCTTTCTTTTCTATATCTGAAAATAGCTGCCATGCGATCTCACATGTCTCATCTCTTGTCTCATCTTTCGTTTCGAGCCTATACCCTAACCGATTACATAATTCATCAGTGAGCACATGATTTTTATTTTCAAACAGAACCCAATATAGACATCACATGACCAAAGTGCGCAATTTGCGGTGCGCAAGTCTCGTTTCGAGCCTATACCCTAACCCGCTAACGCTAACCCTAACCCTGACCCGCTAACGAAAACCCTGACCCTAACCCAAACCCCTAACCCTTAACCCTTACCCTGTACCAGTCGCTAACACTAACACTAACCCATAACCTGCCCGTCCCATGGGTAACCCGTCTATCCCTGTCCCTGTCTCTGTCCCGTACCCGTCTGTCCCAAGTCTTGACCCGCCTGTCCCATCTCTTTCTTGTCGCGGCTATCCCAAAGGTAACCCATCTATCCCTGTCCCTGTCCCGACAGGGTTAGGGTAACCCATGGCACAGGGGTAAGTTTCTTTACTTCTTCACGCAGACTCGCAAACCCTTCTTACTTAAATACATACGCGCTCAAATCCCCGTAGATAACACTGTCCCTTTCCCTGGCCATTACCCTGTCGAGACAGAGGGTAGGGTAACCCATGGGACAGGGATAACTTGCTTGAATTCTTTACGCAGATTCGCCAACACTTCTAACATAAATACTTACGCGTTCAAATCATCATTGCCATCGTCATCGTCTCATCACGAACATCATGCCTGTGTCATCATCATCATCATCACCACCACCACCACCACCACAACCACCACCAGTGCCACTACGCGATAACCAAACCAAAACAAACAAGTAAACGCGTGATTACCACTTCTCTTCGCATCATGATCATCATAAGGAACAGTTAATACACCATAGTCAAGGACAACAACAGCAGCAGCTGCTGCTGCAACGCCTGTATTATGTTAGCGAAAGAATACAATCATCACAAAACGGCAAAGCCAGAAACAACAAAGCTGTGTTTCAATTAAGCGTTCAATTTATAATTTTCGTGATTTCGCTTTCTTTTCTATATCTGAAAATAGCTGCCATGCGATCTCACATGTCTCATCTCTTGTCTCATCTTTCGTTTCGAGCCTATACCATAACCGATTACATAATTCATCAGTGAGCACATGATTTTTATTTTCAAACAGAACCCAATATAGACATCACATGACCAAAGTGCGCAATTTGCGGTGCGCAAGTCTCGCTTCGAGCCTATACCCTAACCCGCTAACGCTAACCCTAACCCTGACCCGCTAACGAAAACCCTGACCCTAACCCTAACCCTAACCCTAACCCTAACCCGCTAACGAAAACCCTAACCCTAACCTTAACCCGCAAAACCTTACCCTAACCCTAACCCGCTAACGAAAACCCTAACACTAACCCTAACCACCTAACCCAAACCCTAACCCAAACCCCTAACCCTTAACCCTTACCCTGTACCAGTCGCTAACACTAACACTAACCCATAACCCGCCCGTCCCATGGGTAACCCGTCTATCCCTGTCCCTGTCTCTGTCCCGTACCCGTCTGTTCCACGTCTTGACCCGCCTGTCCCATCTCTTTCTTGTCGCGGCTATCCCAAAGGTAACCCATCTATCCCTGTCCCTGTCCCGACAGGGTTAGGGTAACCCATGGCACAGGGGTAAGTTTCTTTACTTCTTCACGCAGACTCGCAAACCCTTCTTACTTAAATACATACGCGCTCAAATCCCCGTAGATAACACTGTCCCTTTCCCTGGCCATTACCCTGTCGAGACAGAGGGTAGGGTAACCCATGGGACAGGGATAACTTGCTTGAATTCTTTACGCAGATTCGCCAACACTTCTAACATAAATACTTACGCGTTCAAATCATCATTGCCATCGTCATCGTCTCATCACGAACATCATGCCTGTGTCATCATCATCATCATCACCACCACCACCACCACCACAACCACCACCAGTGCCACTACGCGATAACCAAACCAAAACAAACAAGTAAACGCGTGATTACCACTTCTCTTCGCATCATGATCATCATAAGGAACAGTTAATACACCATAGTCAAGGACAACAACAGCAGCAGCTGCTGCTGCAACGCCTGTATTATGTTAGCGAAAGAATACAATCATCACAAAACGGCAAAGCCAGAAACAACAAAGCTGTGTTTCAATTAAGCGTTCAATTTATAATTTTCGTGATTTCGCTTTCTTTTCTATATCTGAAAATAGCTGCCATGGATCTCACATGTCTCATCTCTTGTCTCATCTTTCGTTTCGAGCCTATACTCTAACCGATTACATAATTCATCAGTGAGCACATGATTTTTATTTTCAAACAGAACCCAATATAGACATCACATGACCAAAGTGCGCAATTTGCGGTGCGCAAGTCTCGTTTCGAGCCTATACCCTAACCCGCTAACGCTAACCCTAACCCTGACCCGCTAACGAAAACCCTGACCCTAACCCAAACCCCTAACCCTTAACCCTTACCCTGTACCAGTCGCTAACACTAACACTAACCCATAACCTGCCCGTCCCATGGGTAACCCGTCTATCCCTGTCCCTGTCTCTGTCCCGTACCCGTCTGTCCCAAGTCTTGACCCGCCTGTCCCATCTCTTTCTTGTCGCGGCTATCCCAAAGGTAACCCATCTATCCCTGTCCCTGTCCCGACAGGGTTAGGGTAACCCATGGCACAGGGGTAAGTTTCTTTACTTCTTCACGCAGACTCGCAAACCCTTCTTACTTAAATACATACGCGCTCAAATCCCCGTAGATAACACTGTCCCTTTCCCTGGCCATTACCCTGTCGAGACAGAGGGTAGGGTAACCCATGGGACAGGGATAACTTGCTTGAATTCTTTACGCAGATTCGCCAACACTTCTAACATAAATACTTACGCGTTCAAATCATCATTGCCATCGTCATCGTCTCATCACGAACATCATGCCTGTGTCATCATCATCATCATCACCACCACCACCACCACCACAACCACCACCAGTGCCACTACGCGATAACCAAACCAAAACAAACAAGTAAACGCGTGATTACCACTTCTCTTCGCATCATGATCATCATAAGGAACAGTTAATACACCATAGTCAAGGACAACAACAGCAGCAGCTGCTGCTGCAACGCCTGTATTATGTTAGCGAAAGAATACAATCATCACAAAACGGCAAAGCCAGAAACAACAAAGCTGTGTTTCAATTAAGCGTTCAATTTATAATTTTCGTGATTTCGCTTTCTTTTCTATATCTGAAAATAGCTGCCATGCGATCTCACATGTCTCATCTCTTGTCTCATCTTTCGTTTCGAGCCTATACCCTAACCGATTACATAATTCATCAGTGAGCACATGATTTTTATTTTCAAACAGAACCCAATATAGACATCACATGACCAAAGTGCGCAATTTGCGGTGCGCAAGTCTCGTTTCGAGCCTATACCCTAACCCGCTAACGCTAACCCTAACCCTGACCCGCTAACGAAAGCCCTGACCCTAACCCTAACCCTAACCCTAACCCGCTAACGAAAACCCTAACCCTAACCTTAACCCGCTAACCCTAACCCTAACCCTAACCCGCTAACGAAAACCCTAACACTAACCCTAACCACCTAACCCAAACCCTAACGCAAACCCCTAACCCTTAACCCTTACCCTGTACCAGTCGCTAACACTAACACTAACCCATAACCCGCCCGTCCCATGGGTAACCCGTCTATCCCTGTCCCTGTCTCTGTCCCGTACCCGTCTGTCCCAAGTCTTGACCCGCCTGTCCCATCTCTTTCTTGTCGCGGCTATCCCAAAGGTAACCCATCTATCCCTGTCCCTGTCCCGACAGGGTTAGGGTAACCCATGGCACAGGGGTAAGTTTCTTTACTTCTTCACGCAGACTCGCAAACCCTTCTTACTTAAATACATACGCGCTCAAATCCCCGTAGATAACACTGTCCCTTTCCCTGGCCATTACCCTGTCGAGACAGAGGGTAGGGTAACCCATGGGACAGGGATAACTTGCTTGAATTCTTTACGCAGATTCGCCAACACTTCTAACATAAATACTTACGCGTTCAAATCATCATTGCCATCGTCATCGTCTCATCACGAACATCATGCCTGTGTCATCATCATCATCATCACCACCACCACCACCACCACAACCACCACCAGTGCCACTACGCGATAACCAAACCAAAACAAACAAGTAAACGCGTGATTACCACTTCTCTTCGCATCATGATCATCATAAGGAACAGTTAATACACCATAGTCAAGGACAACAACAGCAGCAGCTGCTGCTGCAACGCCTGTATTATGTTAGCGAAAGAATACAATCATCACAAAACGGCAAAGCCAGAAACAACAAAGCTGTGTTTCAATTAAGCGTTCAATTTATAATTTTCGTGATTTCGCTTTCTTTTCTATATCTGAAAATAGCTGCCATGCGATCTCACATGTCTCATCTCTTGTCTCATCTTTCGTTTCGAGCCTATACCCTAACCGATTACATAATTCATCAGTGAGCACATGATTTTTATTTTCAAACAGAACCCAATATAGACATCAAATGACCAAAGTGCGCAATTTGCGGTGCGCAAGTCTCGTTTCGAGCCTATACCCTAACCCGCTAACGCTAACCCTAACCCTGACCCGCTAACGAAAACCCTGACCCTAACCCTAACCCTAACCCTAACCCGCTAACGAAAACCCTAACCCTAACCTTAACCCGCTAACCCTAACCCTAACCCTAACCCGCTAACGAAAACCCTAACACTAACCCTAACCACCTAACCCAAACCCTAACCCAAACCCCTAACCCTTAACCCTTACCCTGTACCAGTCGCTAACACTAACACTAACCCATAACCCGCCCGTCCCATGGGTAACCCGTCTATCCCTGTCCCTGTCTCTGTCCCGTACCCGTCTGTCCCAAGTCTTGACCCGCCTGTCCCATCTCTTTCTTGTCGCGGCTATCCCAAAGGTAACCCATCTATCCCTGTCCCTGTCCCGACAGGGTTAGGGTAACCCATGGCACAGGGGTAAGTTTCTTTACTTCTTCACGCAGACTCGCAAACCCTTCTTACTTAAATACATACGCGCTCAAATCCCCGTAGATAACACTGTCCCTTTCCCTGGCCATTACCCTGTCGAGACAGAGGGTAGGGTAACCCATGGGACAGGGATAACTTGCTTGAATTCTTTACGCAGATTCGCCAACACTTCTAACATAAATACTTACGCGTTCAAATCATCATTGCCATCGTCATCGTCTCATCACGAACATCATGCCTGTGTCATCATCATCATCATCACCACCACCACCACCACCACAACCACCACCAGTGCCACTACGCGATAACCAAACCAAAACAAACAAGTAAACGCGTGATTACCACTTCTCTTCGCATCATGATCATCATAAGGAACAGTTAATACACCATAGTCAAGGACAACAACAGCAGCAGCTGCTGCTGCAACGCCTGTATTATGTTAGCGAAAGAATACAATCATCACAAAACGGCAAAGCCAGAAACAACAAAGCTGTGTTTCAATTAAGCGTTCAATTTATAATTTTCGTGATTTCGCTTTCTTTTCTATATCTGAAAATAGCTGCCATGCGATCTCACATGTCTCATCTCTTGTCTCATCTTTCGTTTCGAGCCTATACCCTAACCGATTACATAATTCATCAGTGAGCACATGATTTTTATTTTCAAACAGAACCCAATATAGACATCACATGACCAAAGTGCGCAATTTGCGGTGCGCAAGTCTCGTTTCGAGCCTATACCCTAACCCGCTAACGCTAACCCTAACCCTGACCCGCTAACGAAAACCCTGACCCTAACCCAAACCCCTAACCCTTAACCCTTACCCTGTACCAGTCGCTAACACTAACACTAACCCATAACCTGCCCGTCCCATGGGTAACCCGTCTATCCCTGTCCCTGTCTCTGTCCCGTACCCGTCTGTCCCAAGTCTTGACCCGCCTGTCCCATCTCTTTCTTGTCGCGGCTATCCCAAAGGTAACCCATCTATCCCTGTCCCTGTCCCGACAGGGTTAGGGTAACCCATGGCACAGGGGTAAGTTTCTTTACTTCTTCACGCAGACTCGCAAACCCTTCTTACTTAAATACATACGCGCTCAAATCCCCGTAGATAACACTGTCCCTTTCCCTGGCCATTACCCTGTCGAGACAGAGGGTAGGGTAACCCATGGGACAGGGATAACTTGCTTGAATTCTTTACGCAGATTCGCCAACACTTCTAACATAAATACTTACGCGTTCAAATCATCATTGCCATCGTCATCGTCTCATCACGAACATCATGCCTGTGTCATCATCATCATCATCACCACCACCACCACCACCACAACCACCACCAGTGCCACTACGCGATAACCAAACCAAAACAAACAAGTAAACGCGTGATTACCACTTCTCTTCGCATCATGATCATCATAAGGAACAGTTAATACACCATAGTCAAGGACAACAACAGCAGCAGCTGCTGCTGCAACGCCTGTATTATGTTAGCGAAAGAATACAATCATCACAAAACGGCAAAGCCAGAAACAACAAAGCTGTGTTTCAATTAAGCGTTCAATTTATAATTTTCGTGATTTCGCTTTCTTTTCTATATCTGAAAATAGCTGCCATGCGATCTCACATGTCTCATCTCTTGTCTCATCTTTCGTTTCGAGCCTATACCCTAACCGATTACATAATTCATCAGTGAGCACATGATTTTTATTTTCAAACAGAACCCAATATAGACATCACATGACCAAAGTGCGCAATTTGCGGTGCGCAAGTCTCGTTTCGAGCCTATACCCTAACCCGCTAACGCTAACCCTAACCCTGACCCGCTAACGAAAACCCTGACCCTAACCCAAACCCCTAACCCTTAACCCTTACCCTGTACCAGTCGCTAACACTAACACTAACCCATAACCTGCCCGTCCCATGGGTAACCCGTCTATCCCTGTCCCTGTCTCTGTCCCGTACCCGTCTGTCCCAAGTCTTGACCCGCCTGTCCCATCTCTTTCTTGTCGCGGCTATCCCAAAGGTAACCCATCTATCCCTGTCCCTGTCCCGACAGGGTTAGGGTAACCCATGGCACAGGGGTAAGTTTCTTTACTTCTTCACGCAGACTCGCAAACCCTTCTTACTTAAATACATACGCGCTCAAATCCCCGTAGATAACACTGTCCCTTTCCCTGGCCATTACCCTGTCGAGACAGAGGGTAGGGTAACCCATGGGACAGGGATAACTTGCTTGAATTCTTTACGCAGATTCGCCAACACTTCTAACATAAATACTTACGCGTTCAAATCATCATTGCCATCGTCATCGTCTCATCACGAACATCATGCCTGTGTCATCATCATCATCATCACCACCACCACCACCACCACAACCACCACCAGTGCCACTACGCGATAACCAAACCAAAACAAACAAGTAAACGCGTGATTACCACTTCTCTTCGCATCATGATCATCATAAGGAACAGTTAATACACCATAGTCAAGGACAACAACAGCAGCAGCTGCTGCTGCAACGCCTGTATTATGTTAGCGAAAGAATACAATCATCACAAAACGGCAAAGCCAGAAACAACAAAGCTGTGTTTCAATTAAGCGATCAATTTATAATTTTCGTGATTTCGCTTTCTTTTCTATATCTGAAAATAGCTGCCATGCGATCTCACATGTCTCATCTCTTGTCTCATCTTTCGTTTCGAGCCTATACCCTAACCGATTACATAATTCATCAGTGAGCACATGATTTTTATTTTCAAACAGAACCCAATATAGACATCACATGACCAAAGTGCGCAATTTGCGGTGCGCAAGTCTCGTTTCGAGCCTATACCCTAACCCGCTAACGCTAACCCTAACCCTGACCCGCTAACGAAAACCCTGACCCTAACCCAAACCCCTAACCCTTAACCCTTACCCTGTACCAATCGCTAACACTAACACTAACCCATAACCTGCCCGTCCCATGGGTAACCCGTCTATCCCTGTCCCTGTCTCTGTCCCGTACCCGTCTGTCCCAAGTCTTGACCCGCCTGTCCCATCTCTTTCTTGTCGCGGCTATCCCAAAGGTAACCCATCTATCCCTGTCCCTGTCCCGACAGGGTTAGGGTAACCCATGGCACAGGGGTAAGTTTCTTTACTTCTTCACGCAGACTCGCAAACCCTTCTTACTTAAATACATACGCGCTCAAATCCCCGTAGATAACACTGTCCCTTTCCCTGGCCATTACCCTGTCGAGACAGAGGGTAGGGTAACCCATGGGACAGGGATAACTTGCTTGAATTCTTTACGCAGATTCGCCAACACTTCTAACATAAATACTTACGCGTTCAAATCATCATTGCCATCGTCATCGTCTCATCACGAACATCATGCCTGTGTCATCATCATCATCATCACCACCACCACCACCACCACAACCACCACCAGTGCCACTACGCGATAACCAAACCAAAACAAACAAGTAAACGCGTGATTACCACTTCTCTTCGCATCATGATCATCATAAGGAACAGTTAATACACCATAGTCAAGGACAACAACAGCAGCAGCTGCTGCTGCAACGCCTGTATTATGTTAGCGAAAGAATACAATCATCACAAAACGGCAAAGCCAGAAACAACAAAGCTGTGTTTCAATTAAGCGTTCAATTTATAATTTTCGTGATTTCGCTTTCTTTTCTATATCTGAAAATAGCTGCCATGCGATCTCACATGTCTCATCTCTTGTCTCATCTTTCGTTTCGAGCCTATACCCTAACCGATTACATAATTCATCAGTGAGCACATGATTTTTATTTTCAAACAGAACCCAATATAGACATCACATGACCAAAGTGCGCAATTTGCGGTGCGCAAGTCTCGTTTCGAGCCTATACCCTAACCCGCTAACGCTAACCCTAACCCTGACCCGCTAACGAAAACCCTGACCCTAACCCTAACCCTAACCCTAACCCGCTAACGAAAACCCTAACCCTAACCTTAACCCGCTAACCCTAACCCTAACCCTAACCCGCTAACGAAAACCCTAACACTAACCCTAACCACCTAACCCAAACCCTAACCCAAACCCCTAACCCTTAACCCTTACCCTGTACCAGTCGCTAACACTAACACTAACCCATAACCCGCCCGTCCCATGGGTAACCCGTCTATCCCTGTCCCTGTCTCTGTCCCGTACCCGTCTGTCCCAAGTCTTGACCCGCCTGTCCCATCTCTTTCTTGTCGCGGCTATCCCAAAGGTAACCCATCTATCCCTGTCCCTGTCCCGACAGGGTTAGGGTAACCCATGGCACAGGGGTAAGTTTCTTTACTTCTTCACGCAGACTCGCAAACCCTTCTTACTTAAATACATACGCGCTCAAATCCCCGTAGATAACACTGTCCCTTTCCCTGGCCATTACCCTGTCGAGACAGAGGGTAGGGTAACCCATGGGACAGGGATAACTTGCTTGAATTCTTTACGCAGATTCGCCAACACTTCTAACATAAATACTTACGCGTTCAAATCATCATTGCCATCGTCATCGTCTCATCACGAACATCATGCCTGTGTCATCATCATCATCATCACCACCACCACCACCACCACAACCACCACCAGTGCCACTACGCGATAACCAAACCAAAACAAACAAGTAAACGCGTGATTACCACTTCTCTTCGCATCATGATCATCATAAGGAACAGTTAATACACCATAGTCAAGGACAACAACAGCAGCAGCTGCTGCTGCAACGCCTGTATTATGTTAGCGAAAGAATACAATCATCACAAAACGGCAAAGCCAGAAACAACAAAGCTGTGTTTCAATTAAGCGTTCAATTTATAATTTTCGTGATTTCGCTTTCTTTTCTATATCTGAAAATAGCTGCCATGCGATCTCACATGTCTCATCTCTTGTCTCATCTTTCGTTTCGAGCCTATACCCTAACCGATTACATAATTCATCAGTGAGCACATGATTTTTATTTTCAAACAGAACCCAATATAGACATCACATGACCAAAGTGCGCAATTTGCAGTGCGCAAGTCTCGTTTCGAGCCTATACCCTAACCCGCTAACGCTAACCCTAACCCTGACCCGCTAACGAAAACCCTGACCCTAACCCTAACCCTAACCCTAACCCTAACCCTAACCCGCTAACGAAAACCCTAACCCTAACCTTAACCCGCTAACCCTAACCCTAACCCTAACCCGCTAACGAAAACCCTAACACTAACCCTAACCACCTAACCCAAACCCTAACCCAAACCCCTAACCCTTAACCCTTACCCTGTACCAGTCGCTAACACTAACACTAACCCATAACCCGCCCGTCCCATGGGTAACCCGTCTATCCCTGTCCCTGTCTCTGTCCCGTACCCGTCTGTCCCAGACCCGCCTGTCCCATCTCTTTCTTGTCGCGGCTATCCCAAAGGTAACCCATCTATCCCTGTCCCTGTCCCGACAGGGTTAGGGTAACCCATGGCACAGGGGTAAGTTTCTTTACTGCTTCACGCAGACTCGCAAACCCTTCTTACTTAAATACATACGCGCTCAAATCCCCGTAGATAACACTGTCCCTTTCCCTGGCCATTACCCTGTCGAGACAGAGGGTAGGGTAACCCATGGGACAGGGATAACTTGCTTGAATTCTTTACGCAGATTCGCCAACACTTCTAACATAAATACTTACGCGTTCAAATCATCATTGCCATCGTCATCGTCTCATCACGAACATCATGCCTGTGTCATCATCATCATCATCACCACCACCACCACCACCACAACCACCACCAGTGCCACTACGCGATAACCAAACCAAAACAAACAAGTAAACGCGTGATTACCACTTCTCTTCGCATCATGATCATCATAAGGAACAGTTAATACACCATAGTCAAGGACAACAACAGCAGCAGCTGCTGCTGCAACGCCTGTATTATGTTAGCGAAAGAATACAATCATCACAAAACGGCAAAGCCAGAAACAACAAAGCTGTGTTTCAATTAAGCGTTCAATTTATAATTTTCGTGATTTCGCTTTCTTTTCTATATCTGAAAATAGCTGCCATGCGATCTCACATGTCTCATCTCTTGTCTCATCTTTCGTTTCGAGCCTATACCCTAACCGATTACATAATTCATCAGTGAGCACATGATTTTTATTTTCAAACAGAACCCAATATAGACATCACATGACCAAAGTGCGCAATTTGCGGTGCGCAAGTCTCGTTTCGAGCCTATACCCTAACCCGCTAACGCTAACCCTAACCCTGACCCGCTAACGAAAACCCTGACCCTAACCCTAACCCTAACACTAACCCTAACCCGCTAACGAAAACCCTAACTCTAACCTTAACCCGCTAACCCTAACCCTAACCCTAACCCGCTAACGAAAACCCTAACACTAACCCTAACCACCTAACCCAAACCCTAACCCAAACCCCTAACCCTTAACCCTTACCCTGTACCAGTCGCTAACACTAACACTAACCCATAACCCGCCCGTCCCATGGGTAACCCGTCTATCCCTGTCCCTGTCTCTGTCCCGTACCCGTCTGTTCCAAGTCTTGACCCGCCTGTCCCATCTCTTTCTTGTCGCGGCTATCCCAAAGGTAACCCATCTATCCCTGTCCCTGTCCCGACAGGGTTAGGGTAACCCATGGCACAGGGGTAAGTTTCTTTACTTCTTCACGCAGACTCGCAAACCCTTCTTACTTAAATACATACGCGCTCAAATCCCCGTAGATAACACTGTCCCTTTCCCTGGCCATTACCCTGTCGAGACAGAGGGTAGGGTAACCCATGGGACAGGGATAACTTGCTTGAATTCTTTACGCAGATTCGCCAACACTTCTAACATAAATACTTACGCGTTCAAATCATCATTGCCATCGTCATCGTCTCATCACGAACATCATGCCTGTGTCATCATCATCATCATCACCACCACCACCACCACCACAACCACCACCAGTGCCACTACGCGATAACCAAACCAAAACAAACAAGTAAACGCGTGATTACCACTTCTCTTCGCATCATGATCATCATAAGGAACAGTTAATACACCATAGTCAAGGACAACAACAGCAGCAGCTGCTGCTGCAACGCCTGTATTATGTTAGCGAAAGAATACAATCAACACAAAACGGCAAAGCGAGAAACAACAAAGCTGTGTTTCAATTAAGCGTTCAATTTATAATTTTCGTGATTTCGCTTTCTTTTCTATATCTGAAAATAGCTGCCATGCGATCTCACATGTCTCATCTCTTGTCTCATCTTTCGTTTCGAGCCTATACCCTAACCCTAACCCTAACCCTAACCCTAACCCTAACCCTAACCCTAACCCCAACCAATCCCGATCACAATAGTTAGTACTAGCGCAACGTAAGCGCTTTGTGCTCAGGTGAGCTACTTAAGGTTAGGTTAGCTAAATGCATTCGAATTATGAATAACAAATACGCTCTTGTACTCATAAGTCATGTTACAAGCATAATAAAATACATGTATATTTACGGGCAAATTTACATAGATTCGGACAAGTGCAAGTTTCAAGCTTCGAAAATACATGTAAAAAACGTGTTACACGTACATTTACGTAAATGAGAACATTCACCTTTATGTTATGATAAATAATAAAAATATTGTGCACCCAAATATCATGGATCGACATCCGCTACACTCATCACAGTTCAGTATGTGATCATCACGATCAAAGATAGAACACAAAGTGATCGTCACAAATTACGACCATACAGTATGTGATCATAAATAGACGATGTGACCTTCACAAAAATGCATCTTACACTAAACGACTATCGATAATAAAATACATTATGTGATCATGGGGAATAAAGATCGTGCGCTTAGAGATTATCAGTAATAAAGAGCGTACGTATGTGTTGTCACGAATAAAGATCGTTTAATCAGTAATAACCCCGAATAAAGAAAATTCATTTATTAACCATCACGAAAAAAGACAAAATAATTTCTACGGCAGAAACACGTTGGTATGCATGTTACAGGCATACACTGGGTGATCTGCAGAAACATAATACTATAAGTGGCAAACCTCTTTGTGAGGTTAGATACAGTTCTGAAATTTCAGTAAACGATATTCTGCTATAAATAGGTTTACACACTTTGAAATATTATATATTATAATAATTATTTAAATCCATTATCTGATTAGTCTTCGCAGGCCAGGTTTCACAATTGTTCATTCACATGCATGATGTCAACAATAATTTGAGTCGTGGTCATTAATTTTAATTTGGTGGTGGGCTGGAAACTAGCAATATTTTAGTTTGGTCTACGTTTATAATGCTAAATACAAATGTAGAGTCATAGTGTTGTATATATTGTGTTGTAATAAACACGTCAAAGAGTAAATTGCTGGAGCGCGGAGGTCAATCACTACGTTGTTCGACATGAATATGATGCATATGATAATGAATGATAATGATGACGATAGTAATGAATCATGATGATGATGATGATGTTAGTTATGAATGATGATGATGATGATAGTAATGAATGATGATGATGATGATAGTAATGAATGATGATGATGATGACAGTAATGAATGATGATGATGATGATGATGATAGTAATGAATGATGATGATGATGATGATAGTAATGAATGATGATGATGATGATGATGATAGTAATGAATTATGATGATGATGACGATAGTAATGAATGATGATGATGATGATGATGATAGTAATGTATGATGATGATGTTGATAGTAATGAATGATGATGATGATGATGATGATAGTAATGAATGATGATGATGATGATAGTAATGAATGATGATGATGATGATAGTAATGAATGATGATGATGATGATGACGATAGTAATGAATGATGATGATGATGATAGTAATTAATGATGATGATGATAGTGATGATAGTAATGAATGATGATGATGATGATGATGATGATAGTAATGAATGATGATGATGATGATGATGATAGTAATGAATGATAATGATGATGATGATGATGATAGTAATGAATGATGATGATGATGATGATAGTAATGAATGATGATGATGATGATGATAATAGTTATGAATGATGATGATGATGAGAGTAATGAATGATGATGATGATGAGAATGATAGTAATGAACGATGATTATGATGATGATGATGATGATAGTAATGAATGATGATGATGATGATCGTAATGAATGATGATGATGATGATGATGATGATAATAATGAATCATGATTATGATGATGATGATGATGATGATGATGATGAGGAGGAGGAGGAGGAGGAGGAGGAGGAGGAGGAATTATCATGATTCTGGGTTCATATTCCAGACACGTCTTAGGTAGAAACTTTTCTTTATATCACCTCTTTTCGTTAACATTTAATTCCATTTTTAAATCACAGTGGGCTTGGTATTTATTAATTTTCGGCTAATAAACAACGATTTGGAGTTCTGATCCGTGTGAATTAAACCACGCGATAGCCTTCGATTTTTATAGCCTCGCATCAGAGCAACAAAGAGTTGTTCATTGGCCGATAAACAGCGATAATGCGTAAATTATAAATTCATCTTTTTACTATGCTTCGCTCAGAATCGGCACTACTTTTTGCGTTGTTTATTGGGTAGTTAAACAACGATAATTGTGTTGTTTGTCTATAGAACAATTGGCGAGTATCATATTATAATATTGTTTACACAACTGTTAAGGAATTTATAAATTTAAATGATGCATATAAAATAACAGCTTTCAACATTTGGAACTTAATATTTTAATGAAAACTTACAATGTTTCTGGAATAGGGCCACAGATTCTCTGTATACTATATTCATGAATGTTTTACCAAATCATTACTTCGTTGACAAAATAAGAGAAATATGTCTCGTGATCTGTACGATAACAACGGATTGGTAATAAATAAAAAACAATTATTATTATTATTATGATGATGATGATTATTATTATTATTATTATTATAACTTTTATTATTACCGATGATTGTACTAGTAAACTGTTAAACTAATAAGCGTTCATTCCGTGTAGTAGAGACTGTCCTGCAACTACACGATTTCCTCGTGCACAGTGTACATGTACGGTCATTGAACGTTTTCTACTTCGATCGATGACAGCGAAGCACGAGGAAATCATGATATTCGCGTGTCATATAGATAAGCTTATTTCGGCTTCCGCTAGACTGTTGTTTTAGAAATAATGCTAGAGTTATCGTTATTTATCGGCTAATAAACAAAGATTTGGAGTTCCGATGCATAGACATTAAACCACGGGGACGTTAGCCCGAGTTGTTTAATAGACACGCGTTAGAACCACAAAGAGTTGTTTATTGGCCGATAAACAACGATTATGCATAAATTATTTTGATTCTAACATTACTTGACATAAATTTTTACAATTCTATTTGTAACTACATTTTACTATGCTCCGCTCAGAATCGGGACTTCTTTTTACGTTGTTTATTGGGTAGTTTAACAACGATAATTTTGTTCTTTGTCTATAGAAAAATTAGCGAGTGTCATGTTAGAATTATTCACTAAGTACGAATTCGTATGTGGCTGTGTCAAGTATATGTATTTCTACATTAAATTATTGCAGACTATTAAAGGTTGCTTGTATATTTCGTATTTTACTCTTTCGTCAGTAGAGATCACTGTATTTCACAAAGAACATTCGACCTGAAATTTCTACTTCAGTAAAACTAAAATTTACAGCGGCATAGAGGGGACATGAGAAATATTTTATTTATCACGTGATAACTATCACTAACCGATGAGAAAACGTGAACTATGTGTCATATTTTCAAAATGCCTTAAAGAGCTAAATGTGAATATATATCGACCCAGCCTATTATATATTTAAGAAATTATGTTCGATCTATCGTTGTTTATTGGCCAATAAACAACGATTTCGAGCATGATGCGTAGCAATTAACCCACGAGTGCGTTAGCCCGAGTTGTTTATTAGCAAAGCACCAGAACGACACAGAGTTGATTATTTGCCGATAAACAGCGACAATGCGAAAATCATTTCGGTCCCAACATGATTTGATATATAGTTATGCAATTGTAATTGGAACTACTCTTTACTATGCTCCGCTCACTATTGGAACATCTTTTTGCGTTGTTCATTTGTAGTTGTTTTTAACAACGATAATTTTGTTCTTTGTCTATAGAAAAATTAGCGAGCGTCATGTTAGAATCGTTGTTTTAGAATAAAAATTGCCCGGATATTTCCGCATATTTTATAAACATTTTTCCAGTTCACGAACGATTGCAACTTAAGTTTCTTCAACAAAATATGCATGTAATTATTTGCATAAAACTCTGATCACTTAAATATGCAAACCGCCAAGGCACATATGATATTTAAATGCTGTCTATAGAAAATGACACCCGTTTTTATTTTAAATATGTAATGAAGTCAGTTTTCCAAATGATATGTTTTAGGTGTTAAGTTCGCAGTGGTGCTATGGTCATGGAGTCCGCCTTCCGATCTGGAGGTCGTGAGTTCGATCCCTACTCGGAGAATGTGCGATGGATCTTTCTCTTAAGACACCAAAAGAGAGCTGATTCTTCCCAGAAAAAGGACTCGAATATGCCTCAATAAGCATATGGTTTTCGATACAATCGAACTAAAATAAATAGGCTTATAGATTGTTAAAGTCATTTTGTTACTTAAGTCTATATAAACCATGTGACCCACAGGGTGTGGCCACTTTTTACCCACTTTTTACCCCAAGGGTATAATTTGGAGAATCTTTGTAGAGGACACTTATACAATGTTACATACCTAATACAGAACATCTGGACCTTGTGATTTCAAAGGAGAAAATTTTTAAAGTCCACTTGCCATATGAATCTACAGAAAACGTGCGACCTCCGGGGCATGGCTACGTTTTACCCCAGGTGAATAATTTGAACACTCATTATTGAGCACCACTATACAATGTTACATACCAAGAACGAAACCTCTGATTTTTTAAAGTCATTTTGCTATTTAAGTCTATATAAACTATGTGACTCCAAGGGGTAGCGTCCTTTGCAATGAGAACTACTTTTAACTATGCTGCGCTCAAAATTGGGACTACTTTTGCGTTGTTTATTGGACTATTTTAACAACGATAAACAATATATGTGTATATAAATTAATATAAGCTTGGTGCCGCTGAACCGGTCGGTACGGAGGAGCGGACGATCAATAGGAATCACTTGCTGTCGGTTTATACCATGGGACACATGCCAAGGAGCAGGCGTGCATGAATATATATTCGTGCAGATGCAGATGACAGTTCTACATGCCCAGAACGAGGCGGAAGCTGTGACGATATTGTTGTTCTGGACAGGAATGTCTATAAAACCAGTGTGCAGCACAATACTTTTATGAGCGAATGTCAATCTTGAAGTTTTACATTAAAATAATAATCTCAGACAATCAACGCAAATACTTTTAAGTTTAGTCGAAGACATATAATTATTGAATATTACAAATACTAACCTTCATAAAACATTTTTAATATTATGGCATTTTCGAAAAAGGAAAGCAAATAGCAAATAAATGTTAATAAATAAAATCAATTAATCCAACATTGACAACATACAGCGTCGTTCATTCACTCGGCAAACTGCAACACACCAAGACACAACCACAATCACTTAAATCACGTCGGCCGTATTACATCAAACATAATAATAAAATTCAGCCCATCAAACTATATAGACGATTGCACTGAAAAGGTAATTTATTCTCGATTCAACATCACAAAATACACGAGAAAAACAACAACAATTAAACGCAACATTACATGCCCAATTAGAATCTAAATGCACGGAATAAACCATTGCTCGTTTAAAAGTCATTCACAATTTCTGCCAAATAAATAACTGTGCATGAAAATCCAAATTGTTGTTTTAAAAAATAAGTAACAAGTTATTAGGTAATGGGCAGTATTACTCTGCAGGGTCCATATTGACAATGCTCGTTAGTAAAATTTTAAGTACTTATAAGAAAAACATAATTTTCTAATTAATTAGAAAGTTTGTCGCAGTTTTGTGTAGAATGTTTCATACTTTATTCGTTTGTAAACAATAAGTAAATATATGTAACATTAAAATAGATATGAAATATATAACAATACACATGTTCTTTTGTTATTAAGGTCGTAACAAGAAAGCACTCGGAGATCGCACACTTCCGCCATGAAATGTAGCTAACCTAAACAACAGAAGTTTCCAGTGACAGCTTGCCTTTAAGCTTATTCTAAACAACCCTTGATACAGATGCTGCTGATCCGAATCACCGTCAAAATAGAATCCTTTGACAAATCAAGGGATCAAGATGGCCCTGGGTCGCTTAATCTGTTTAACGAAGCTTATAGATGGCTAAAAGCGTGTTCAAAGATTTTTGAAATAAAACATTGAAAACGGACAAGTATAGACCGCACAGAGCCACGCTTTTAACGAACCACACAGTATTGAACTAATTTTGTAAAGAGTCGCACAAGGAACATTTCTGTGAAATAATTTCGAAATCCAACAATTGGTTACAGACCGTAGTCTAGAAGATTCTCAATGTAATGAAGACTGTCCCACCCATTAGAAGCCATGTTTTAACGGATTACATTGATTTGAAATGATTTGGTAGAGGGTTACCAAAGGAACATTTCTTTTAAATTATTTTCAATTCCATCAATTGGTTTACGACCGTAGAAGATTTTCAAAGTTTTGGAAATATACGGTATATAATGAAACCTGCCCCGACGATTGGCGGCCATGTTTTTTTTCTTCAAAGAATCAAACTTATTTGAAAGAATAAGGTAGAGGGTTACCCAAGGAAATATGGTACCAAATGTGATTAATTTTCACTAAGCGGTTTCAGAGAAGATTTTTAAGACGACGAAGACGGACGACGGACAACTACTGAGAACAAAAGCTCACCCTTGAGTATTTGTTGCTCAGGTGAGCTATCACGACATAAAAACAACAAGCACAATGGTGGTTGAGTAAAGAACGAGCATATTGTTAAGTACGTGATCCACTGAAACATGTCGAAGGTTCATGAACTTTAGGGCTTCGGAGAAGCATTACTTGAAAATAATGAAAAAAGGACTGTAACTTCGATTTCTGTTCAAATGGAGTCCGTTCGGACTATGCACAACTTTTGTGCCTGGGAGTTAATCACATTCATTTAATCAGTGTTTTATAAGAGAAGAAAAGAAGAAAAAATGTTTTTACAGACATACGGGTGGGCGGACCCACATACGAACAGAGGGACAATAAATCACTTAAAGAGTTCTTTGCAAAATGTCCGGTAATTAAATTACCGACAATACATTTTTGTAAAATTATTCATAAACACATTTATATAATTAGGGAACTTTTGTTATTTGCTGCCAAAACAATACAACTATATAATATACAGTGCAAAACAAATCTAATTCAACTCAATTTAACAGTATACTCAAATTGTGCGAGACAACCTAAGGGAAGCAACTCCTGCTAAGAATTCGCAAACAAGTTACATCGAGTTCTCTCACGTGATTATGAGG
Organism: Congeria kusceri; assembly: GCA_027627225.1. Lineage (NCBI taxonomy): Eukaryota > Metazoa > Mollusca > Bivalvia > Myida > Dreissenidae > Congeria > Congeria kusceri. The sequence goes on from CM051025.1 coordinate 111,138,660, forward strand.
AGAAAATAATTAAAAGTGCCATTTATTCATGTTTGTATTGTTAATTTTTTATGATATTTAATTATATTCCCTAATGGAATTGCTTAACTGTTCAATTATGAGTTAGTTAGCAGCAGTCATTACTTTGAGTTCAGTTCAACAAACTGCAACGATCTATCGAAAACGAATAAGAAAATACAACGGAGTCCTAGGAATTAAATATATTCGAATTAACTTATCAAATAAACGGCATAACAGCATATAATATCGTAGGTATTGTTTATATAATTTCGAACTGCATTTTGTATATTTGTGTATTTAATGCTCTTTGTTTGCAAAATCTGACTTATTAAAAGCTCCGGAAAATAAATAAACCCAAATAAAAAACTGTATATACTGCATTTCCATATGCTTGGTCATTATTGCCTTTATGTATTGTATATGGACACTGTAAGACAACAGCCCCAATGCAGTTGGTCCACAGAAAGTACGTATATTGTAGTAGGAAAAGTGATAATTCTGTGTACGATTTTAGTTACAATACTTCCTAATAGTTAACGATTCTACAAATAGACAAAGAACTGCGAAGCACAGATGTGTCCACAAAAATACATGTAAAGCACAAACTACAATAAAAGGTATTAATTAAACTGTTTTAATAATCTCGTCATTAAACAATGTACTGTTGGACTAAATAGCACACATGAATAATCTTTGCATGTGAACATTAATAAATAGCCATATTGTATTAACAAGCGTAGATGGTACAGCGGGAGAAGTCGCGTCAATATAACCGTCTCCGTGGCCTAGAGTGATTTGGGCGTTCGCATACGGAGCGGGAAGTCGAAGGTTCGAGTCTCGCCTTGTTCTGATATGGCCGGTTGTCTACCAAGCAGCCAGTTAAATCCAGGGGTACCGAATGCCTTTCTGCCAAGCGCCCTTCATATAGAATAGGAATTGGGAGTAAAGGTGTTCATCAGTAAAGGAGTTTCTTAAGTATAAAGTGGATGGCCTTTAATCGCGAGGGGTGATACAGTAATAAAAACACTTTACTTTACTTTTTAGACGTCAACATAACAGGAAACATGCGCACCATGACAGTTTGTCCAACCAGGCGACACAACAGCGTAAGACAACCAGGCGACAAAACAGAGTAACACAACCAGGCAACAAAACAGAGTAACACAACCAGGCGATACAACAGCGTAACACAACCAGGCGACACAACAACGTAAAACAAATAGGCGACACAACAGCGTTACACAGCCAGGCGACACAACAGCGTAACACAACCAGGCGAAACAACAGCGTAAGACAACCAGGCGACAAAACAGCGTAAGACAACCAGGTGACACAACAGCGTAACACAAGCAGGCGAAACAACAGCGTAAGACAACCAGGCGACACAAAAGCGTAAGACAACCAGGCGACAGAACAACGTAACACAATTAGGCAACACAACAACGTAACACAGCCAGGTGACATAACAGCGTAACAAAACCAGGCGACACAACAGCGTAAGCCTACCAGGCGACACAAAAGCGTCACACATCCAGGCGACACAACAACGCAACACAACCAAGCGATACAACAGCGTAACACAACCAGGCGACGCAACAGCGTAACACAATCAGGCGACACAATAGCGTAACACAACCAAGCGATACAACAGCGAAAAACAACCAATCGACACAACAGCGTAAAACAACCAAGCGATACAACAGTGTAACACAACCAGCCGACGCAAGAGTATAAAACAACCAGGCGACACAACAGCGTAAAACAACCAGGCGACACAACAACGTAACACAACCAGGCGACACAAAAGCGTAAAACAACTAGGCGACAGAACAGCGTAACACAACCAGGCGACAGAACAACGTAACACAATTAGGCAACACAACAACGTAACACAGCCAGGTGACATAACAGCGTAACACAACCAGGCGACACAACAGCGTAAGCCTTCCAGGCGACACAAAAGCGTCACACATCCAGGCGACACAACAACGCAACACAACCAAGCGATACAACAGCGTAACACAACCAGGCGACGCAACAGCGTAACACAATCAGGCGACACAATAGCGTAACACAACCAAGCGATACAACAGCGAAAAACAACCAATCGACACAACAGCGTAAAACAACCAAGCGATACAACAGTGTAACACAACCAGCCGACGCAAGAGTATAAAACAACCAGGCGACACAACAGCGTAAAACAACCAGGCGACACAACAACGTAACACAACCAGGCGACACAAAAGCGTAAAACAACTAGGCGACAGAACAGCGTAACACAACCAGGCGACAGAACAGCCTAACACAATTAGGCGACACAACAACGTAACACAGCCAGGTGACACAACAGCGTAAAACAACCGGGCGACACAAAAGCGTAAGACAACCAGGCAACACCACAGCGTAAGACAAGCAGGCGACACAACAGCGTAAAACAACCCGGCGACAGAACAGCGTAACACAACCAGGCGACACAACAGCGTAACATAACCAAGTGACACAACAGCGTATCACAACTAGGCAACATCTCTCAGTTTAAAACTTTACCATGTACCGTTCCACACATAAACTCTTCTGAACAGAAAATATAATTAAGGAAGAAATTACGAAGAAACTTTTGTTATTATGATGACAAAAAGCTCTAATAATTCATAGACGGTCGCTTTTCCTACTCCCAGAAAACATCTTACTTGAGATATAGTGGGTGTTCTGTACATCTGAATGTTCTGTATCTCTTCAATTTTAAATATAGGTACTGAGTAGTAATATGGCAGTGGTGGTAATTGGTAGTGGTTAGTGTTGTGCCGATTAATCATTTTGTCGATCAATTAACGACTATAAGGTAATGATTAATTAGTCGATTAAGGTTCGGAATTCGTCGATTAATTGAAGATCTTTTCATGCACAAGGTGTCTTTCTTAAACAAAAATCCTATTCCTTTCTTTTAAATTGAACAAGTGATATGAGTTATTATACCAAATAATATTATCATATAGCGCACACACACCTATAATTAAATCAAAATGCGTTGTTCAATAGAATAAATTGTATAAGTTCATATATGATGTATTTTATTATGATATGGAGCAACATTTCTTGTAATGTTTCATTAATTTCGAATTTTTGTAACCATCAAAAGATAGGGATCTATAGTGTCTGCGTGGTTGCTGAACGTGTCAATAATAAGTAAATGTGATTTGTACCTTTTCAATTGTCCAGTTCGTTAGTAGGATAATGCAGTTTACCAACGGTATTCACAAAACCTGTTGTATACTTCTTTCCGTCATAATTGCTATATAAATCATACGCATATGCATTACCAAACCAAATAAAACAATGTAAATGATTGAAACACTGCAGTCTAGCCCTTCTTTACTTTACTTTCAAGAATCCTGATTAATCGGTTATTAAGTCAGAACTTGTTGATGATTAATCCACTAAAATTGTCAATTTTGGACGCCGATAAACAGCACAAGTAGTGGTGGAGTAGGGTGACTGCGTTAAACTGTGACACTATTTAATAGTGACACCATAGCATTCCCAAATCAAAGATGTCGCCAAAGATGATGGCGATATTAAGCAGAAATATGGACAGCTTTTAAAATGTGGACAAAGAATCACCGTGAGAATATGTCTGTGAAATTATTCTGAAATCGAACCAGTGACCAATGACAAGGAAATGTTCAAAGCTTTTAATATAGGCATATAAACAATAGGCCTTGTACCCATATTTTAATGAATCGTATTACTTTGATGGACTTTGGTTAAAGGTCACCCAAGGAACATTTCTGTGAAATTATTTCAAAAATCTAACAATTGGTGTCTAACAAGAAGTTCGTTTATTTGCAGCTTTCAGTGTTGCTATTGCAACGAGAATTGTCGACATATTTCAATGAATTGAGTGAATTTGGTAGAAAAAAAAATCCACCGGGCGGAAGAAGAGAAGTTTGTCCATGACGGACGACGCAACCCATCCCGATCACAATAGTTAGTACTAGCGCAACGTAAGCGCTTTGTGCTCAGGTGAGCTACTTAAGGTTAGGTTAGCTAAATGCATTCGAATTATGAATAACAAATACGCTCTTGTACTCATAAGTCATGTTACAAGCATGATAAAATACATGTATATTTACGGGCAAATTTACATAGATTCGGACAAGTGCAAGTTTCAAGCTTCGAAAATACATGTAAAAAACGTGTTACACGTACATTTACGTAAATGAGAACATTCACCTTCATGTTATGATAAATAATAAAAATATTGTGCACCCAAATATCATGGATCGACATCCGCTACACTCATCACAGTTCAGTATGTGATCATCACGATCAAAGATAGAACACAAAGTGATCGTCACAAATTACGACCATACGGTATGTGATCATAAATAGACGATGTGACCTTCACAAAAATGCATCTTACACTAAACGACTATCGATAATAAAATACATTATGTGATCATGGGGAATAAAGATCGTGCGCTTAGAGATTATCAGTAATAAAGAGCGTACGTATGTGTTGTCACGAATAAAGATCGTTTAATCAGTAATAACCCCGAATAAAGAAAATTCATTTATTAACCATCACGAAAAAAGACAAAATAATTTCTACGGCAGAAACACGTTGGTATGCATGTTACAGGCATACACTGGGTGATCTGCAGAAACATAATACTATAAGTGGCAAACCTCTTTGTGAGGTTAGATACAGTTCTGAAATTTCAGGAAACGATATTCTGCTATAAATAGGTTTACACACTTTGAAATATTATATATTATAATAATTATTTAAATCCATTATCTGATTAGTCTTCGCAGGTCAGGTTTCACAATTGTTCATTCACGTGCATGATGTCAACAATAATTTGAGTCGTGGTCATTAATTTTAATTTGGTGGTGGGCGGGAAACTAGCAATATTTTAGTTTGGTCTACGTTTATAATGCTAAATACAAATGTAGAATCATAGTGTTGTATATATTGTGTTGTAATACACACGTCAAAGAGTAAATTGCTGGAGCGCGGAGGTCATTAACTACGTTGTTCGACATGAATATGATGCATATGATAATGAATGATAATGATGACGATAGTAATGAATCATGATGATGATGATGATGTTAGTTATGAATGATGATGATGATGATAGTAATGAATGATGATGATGATGATAGTAATGAATGATGATGATGATGATGATGATAGTAATGTATGATGATGATGATGATGATGATAGTAATGAATGATGATGATGATGATGATGATAGTAATGAATTATGATGATGATGATGATAGTAATGAATGATGATGATGATGATGATGATAGTAATGAATGATGATGATGTTGATAGTAATGAATGATGATGATGATGATGATGATAGTAATGAATGATGATGATGATGATAGTAATGAATGATGATGATGATGATAGTAATGAATGATGATGATGATGATAGTAATGAATGATGATGATGATGATGACGATAGTAATGAATGATGATGATGATGATAGTAATTAATGATGATGATGATAGTGATGATAGTAATGAATGATGATGATGATGATGATGATGATAGTAATGAATGATGATGATGATGATGATGATAGTAATGAATGATAATGATGATGATGATGATGATAGTAATGAATGATGATGATGATGATAGTAATGAATGATGATGATGATGATGATGATGATAATAGTTATGAATGATGATGATGATGAGAGTAATGAATGATGATGATGATGATAATGATAGTAATGAACGATGATTATGATGATGATGATGATGATGATAGTAATGAATGATGATGATGTTGATTATAGTAATGAATGATGATGATGATGATCGTAATGAATGATGATGATGATGATGATGATGATAATAATGAATGATGATGATGATGATTATGATGATGATGAGGAGGAGGAGGAGGAGGAGGAGAAGGAGGAGGAATTGTCATGATTCTGGGTTCATATTCCAGACACGTCTTAGGTAGAAACTTTTCTTTATATCACCACTTTTCGTTAACATTTAATTCCATTTTTAAATCACAGTGGGCTTGGTATTTATTAATTTTCGGCTAATAAACAACGATTTGGAGTTCTGATCCGTGTGAATTAAACCACGCGTTAGCCTTCGAATTTTATAGCCTCGCATCAGAGCAACAAAGAGTTGTTCATTGGCCGATAAACAGCGATAATGAGTAAATTATAAATTCATCTTTTTACTATGCTTCGCTCAGAATCGGGACTACTTTTTGCGTTGTTTATTGGGTAGTTAAACAACGATAATTGTGTTGTTTGTCTATAGAACAATTGGCGAGTATCATATTAGAATATTGTTTACACAACTGTTAAGGAATTTATAAATTTAAATGATGCATATAAAATAACAGCTTTCAACATTTGGAACTTAATATTTTAATGAAAACTTACAATGTTTCTGGAATAGGGCCACAGATTCTCTGTATACTATATTCATGAATGTTTTACCAAATCATTACTTCGTTGACAAAATAAGAGAAATATGTCTCGTGATCTGTACGATAACAACGGATTGGTAATAAATAACAAACAATTATTATTATTATTATGATGATGATGATTATTATTATTATTATAACTTTTATTATTACCGATGATTGTACTAGTAAACTGTTAAACTAATAAGCGTTCATTCCGTGTAGTAGAGACTGTCCTGCAACTACACGATTTCCTCGTGCACAGTGTACATGTACGGTCATTGAACGTTTTCTACTTCGATCGATGACAGCGAAGCACGAGGAAATCATGATATTCGCGTGTCATATAGATAAGCTTATTTCGGCTTCCGCTAGACTGTTGTTTTAGAAATAATGCTAGAGTTATCGTTATTTATCGGCTAATAAACAAAGATTTGGAGTTCTGATGCATAGACATTAACCACGGGGACGTTAGCCCGAGTTGTTTAATAGACACGCATTAGAACCACAAAGAGTTGTTTATTGGCCGATAAACAACGATTATGCATAAATTATTTTGATTCTAACATTACTTGACATAAATTTTTACAATTCTATTTGTAACTACATTTTACTATGCTCCGCTCAGAATCGGGACTTCTTTTTACATTGTTTATTGGGTAGTTTAACAACGATAATTTTGTTCTTTGTCTATAGAAAAATTAGCGAGTGTCATGTTAGAATTATTCACTAAGTACGAATTCGTATGTGGCTGTGTCAAGTATATGTATTTCTACATTAAATTATTGCAGACTATTAAAGGTTGCTTGTATATTTCGTATTTTACTCTTTCGTCAGTAGAGATCACTGTATTTCACAAAGAACATTCGACCTGAAATTTCTACTTCAGTAAAACTAAAATGTACAGCGGCATAGAGGGGACATGAGAAATATTTTATTTATCACGTGATAACTATCACTAACTGATGAGAAAACGTGAACTATGTGTCATATTTTCAAAATGGAGGTCGGGAATCAGTAATGAACAATTACCTATTCCCGACCTCCATTGTGAAAATATGGCAGAAAGTTCACGTTTTCTCATTGGTTAGTGGAACTTGCGTAAATGATAAATAAAATATATCTCATGCCCGCGATGATGTCCCCTCTATGCCGCCGTACAAATTTGCCTTAAAGAGCTAAATGTGAATATATATCGACCCAGCCTATTATATATTTAAGAAATTATGTTCGATCTATCGTTGTTTATTGGCCAATAAACAACGATTTCGAGCATGATGCGTAGCAATTAACCCACGAGTGCGTTAGCCCGAGTTGTTTATTAGCAAAGCACCAGAACGACACAGAGTTGATTATTTGCCGATAAACAGCGACAATGCGAAAATCATTTCGGTCCCAACATGATTTGATATATAGTTATGCAATTGTAATTGGAACTACTCTTTACTATGCACCGCTCACTATTGGAACATCTTTTTGCGTTGTTCATTTGTAGTTGTTTTTAACAACGATAATTTTGTTCTTTGTCTATAGAAAAATTAGCGAGCGTCATGTTAGAATCGTTGTTTTAGAATAAAAATTGCCCGGATATTTCCGCATATTTTATAAACATTTTTCCAGTTCACGAACGATTGCAACTTAAGTTTCTTCAACAAAATATGCATGTAATTATTTGCATAAAACTCTGATCACTTAAATATGCAAACCGCCAAGGCACATATGATATTTAAATGCTGTCTATAGAAAATGACACCCGTTTTTATTTTAAATATGTAATGAAGTCAGTTTTCCAAATGATATGTTTTAGGTGTTAAGTTCGCAGTGGTGCTATGGTCATGGAGTCCGCCTTCCGATCTGGAGGTCGTGAGTTCGATCCCTACTCGGAGAATGTGCGATGGATCTTTCTCTTAAGACACCAAAAGAGAGCTGATTCTTCCCAGAAAAAGGACTCGAATATGCCTCAATAAGCATATGGTTTTCGATACAATTGAACTAAAATAAATAGGCTTATAGATTGTTAAAGTCATTTTGTTACTTAAGTCTATATAAACCATGTGACCCACAGGGTGTGGCCACTTTTTACCCACTTTTTACCCCAAGGGTATAATTTGGAGAATCTTTGTAGAGGACACCTATACAATGTTACATACCTAATACAGAACATCTGGACCTTGTGATTTCGAAGGAGAAAATTTTTAAAGTCCACTTGCCATATGAATCTACAGAAAACGTGCGACCTCCGGGGCATGGCTACGTTTTACCCCAGGTGAATAATTTGAACACTCATTATTGAGCACCACTATACAATGTTACATACCAAGAACGAAACCTCTGATTTTTTAAAGTCATTTTGCTATTTAAGTCTATATAAACTATGTGACTCCAAGGGGTAGCGTCCTTTGCAATGAGAACTACTTTTAACTATGCTGCGCTCAAAATTGGGACTACTTTTGCGTTGTTTATTGGACTATTTTAACAACGATAAACAATATATGTGTATATAAATATTAATAAGCTTGGTGCCGCTGTTCCGGTCGGTACGGAGGAGCGGACGATCAATAGGAATCACTTGCTGTCGGTTTATACCATGGGACACATGCCAAGGAGCAGGCGTGCATGAATATATATTCGTGCAGATGCAGATGACAGTTCTACATGCCCAGAACGAGGCGGAAGCTGTGACGATATTGTTGTTCTGGACAGGAATGTCTATAAAACCAGTGTGCAGCACAATACTTTTATGAGCGAATGTCAATCTTGAAGTTTTACATTAAAATAATAATCTCAGACAATCAACGCAAATACTTTTAAGTTTAGTCGAAGACATATAATTATTGAATATTACAAATACTAACCTTCATAAAACATTTTTAATATTATGGCATTTTCGAAAAAGGAAAGCAAATAGCAAATAAATGTTAATAAATAAAATCAATTAATCCAACATTGACAACACACAGCGTCGTTCATTCACTCGGCAAACTGCAACACACCAAGACACAACCACAATCACTTAAATCACGTCGGCCGTATTACATCAAACATAATAATAAAATTCAGCCCATCAAACTATATAGACGATTGCACTGAAACGGTAATTTATTCTCGATTCAACATCACAAAATACACGAGAAAAGCAACAACAATTAAACGCAACATTACATGCCCAATTAGAATCTAAATGCACGGAATAAACCATTGCGCGTTTAAAAGTCATTCACAATTTCTGCCAAATAAATAACTGTGCATGAAAATCCAATTGTTGTTTTAAAAAATAAGTAACAAGTTATTAGGTAATGGGCAGTATTACTCTGCAGGGTCCATATTGACAATGCTCGTTAGTAAAATTTTAAGTACTTATAAGAAAAACATAATTTTCTAATTAATTAGAAAGTTTGTCGCAGTTTTGTGTAGAATGTTTCATACTTTATTCGTTTGTAAACAATAAGTAAATATATGTAACATTAAAATAGATATGAAATATATAACAATACACATGTTCTTTTGTTATTAAGGTCGTAACAAGAAAGCACTCGGAGATCGCACACTTCCGCCATGAAATGTAGCTAACCTAAACAACAGAAGTTTCCAGTGACAGCTTGCCTTTAAGCTTATTCTAAACAACCCTTGATACAGATGCTGCTGATCCGAATCACCGTCAAAATAGAATCCTTTGACAAATCAAAGGATCAAGATGGCCCTGGGTCGCTTAATCTGTTTAACGAAGCTAATAGATGGCTAAAAGCGTGTTCAAAGATTTTTGAAATAAAACATTGAAAACGGACAAGTATAGACCGCACAGAGCCACGCTTTTAACGAACCACACAGTATTGAACTAATTTTGTAAAGAGTCGCACAAGGAACATTTCTGTGAAATAATTTCGAAATCCAACAATTGGTTACAGACCGTAGTCTAGAAGATTCTCAATGTAATGAAGACTGTCCCACCCATTAGAAGCCATGTTTTAACGGATTACATTGATTTGAAATGATTTGGTAGAGGGTTACCAAAGGAACATTTCTTTTAAATTATTTTCAATTCCATCAATTGGTTTTCGACCGTAGAAGATTTTCAAAGTTTTGGAAATATACGGTATATAAGGAAACCTGCCCCGACGATTGGCGGCCATGTTTTTTTTCTTCAAAGAATCAAACTTATTTGAAAGAATAAGGTAGAGGGTTACCCAAGGAAATATGGTACCAAATGTGATTAATTTTCACTAAGCGGTTTCAGAGAAGATTTTTAAGACGACGAAGACGGACGACGGACAACTACTGAGAACAAAAGCTCACCCTTGAGTATTTCTTGCTCAGGTGAGCTATCACGACATAAAAACAACAAGCACAATGGTGGTTGAGTAAAGAACGAGCATATTGTTAAGTACGTGATCCACTGAAACATGTCGAAGGTTCATGAACTTTAGGGCTTCGGAGAACTTATTACTTGAAAATAATGAAAAAAGGACTGTAACTTCGATTTCTGTTCAAATGGAGTCCGTTCGGACTATGCACAACTTTTGTGCCTGGGAGTTAATCACATTCATTTAATCAGTGTTTTATAAGAGAAGAAAAGAAGAAAAAATGTTTTTACAGACATACGGGTGGGCGGACCCACATACGAACAGAGGGACAATAAATCACTTAAAGAGTTCTTTGCAAAATGTCCGGTAATTAAATTACCGACAATACATTTTTGTAAAATTATTCATAAACACATTTATATAATTAGGGAACTTTTGTTATTTGCTGCCAAAACAATACAACTATATAATATACAGTGCAAAACAAATCTAATTCAACTCAATTTAACAGTATACTCAAATTGTGCGAGACAACCTAAGGGAAGCAACTCCTGCTAAGAATTCGCAAACAAGTTACATCGAGTTCTCTCACGTGATTATGAGGAGAAAATAATTAAAAGTGCCATTTATTCATGTTTGTATTGTTAATTTTTTATGATATTTAATTATATTCCCTAATGGAATTGCTTAACTGTTCAATTATGAGTTAGTTAGCAGCAGTCATTACTTTGAGTTCAGTTCAACAAACTGCAACGATCTATCGAAAACGAATAAGAAAATACAACGGAGTCCTAGGAATTAAATATATTCGAATTAACTTATCAAATAAACGGCATAACAGCATATAATATCTTAGGTATTGTTTATATAATTTCGAACTGCATTTTGTATATTTGTGTATTTAATGCTCTTTGTTTGCAAAATCTGACTTATTAAAAGCTCCGGAAAATAAATAAACCCAAATAAAAAACTGTATATACTGCATTTCCATATGCTTGGTCATTATTGCCTTTATGTATTGTATATGGACACTGTAAGACAACAGCCCCAATGCAGTTGGTCCACAGAAAGTACGTATATTGTAGTAGGAAAAGTGATAATTCTGTGTACGATTTTAGTTACAATACTTCCTAATAGTTAACGATTCTACAAATAGACAAAGAACTGCGAAGCACAGATGTGTCCACAAAAATACGTGTAAAGCACAAACTACAATAAAAGGTATTAATTAAACTGTTTTAATAATCTCGTCATTAAACAATATACTGTTGGACTAAATAGCACACATGAAAAATCTTTGCATGTGAACATTAATAAATAGCCATATTGTATTAACGAGCGTAGATGGTACAGCGGGAGAAGTCGCGTCAATATAACCGTCTCCGTGGCCTAGAGTGATTAGGGCGTTCGCATACGGAGCGGGAAGTCGAAGGTTCGAGTCTCGCCTTGTTCTGATATGGCCGGTTGTCTACCAAGCAGCCAGTTAAATCCAGGGGTACCGAATGCCTTTCTGCCAAGCGCCCTTCATATAGAATAGGAATTGGGAGTAAAGGTGTTCATCAGTAAAGGAGTTTCTTAAGTATAAAGTGGATGGCCTTTAATCGCGAGGGGTGATACAGTAATAAAAACACTTTACTTTACTTTTTAGACGTCAACATAACAGGAAACATGCGCACCATGACAGTTTGTCCAACCAGGCGACACAACAGCGTAAGACAACCAGGCGACAAAACAGAGTAACACAACCAGGCAATAAAACAGAGTAACACAACCAGGCGATACAACAGCGTAACACAACCAGGCGACACAACAACGTAAAACAAATAGGCGACACAACAGCGTTACACAGCCAGGCGACACAACAGCGTAACACAACCAGGAAACACAACAGCGTAACACAACCAGGCGAAACAACAGCGTAAGACAACCAGGCGTCAAAACAGCGTAAGACAACCAGGTGACACAACAGCGTAACACAAGCAGGCGAAACAACAGCGTAAGACAACCAGGCGACACAAAATCGTAAGACAACCAGGCGACAGAACAACGTAACACAATTAGGCAACACAACAACGTAACACAGCCAGGTGACATAACAGCGTAACACAACCAGGCGACACAACAGCGTAAGCTTACCAGGCGACACAAAAGCGTCACACATCCAGGCGACACAACAACGCAACACAACCAAGCGATACAACAGCGTAACACAACCAGGCGACGCAACAGCGTAACACAATCAGGCGACACAATAGCGTAACACAACCAAGCGATACAACAGCGAAAAACAACCAATCGACACAACAGCGTAAAACAACCAAGCGATACAACAGTGTAACACAACCAGCCGACGCAAGAGTATAAAACAACCAGGCGACACAACAGCGTAAAACAACCAGGCGACACAACAACGTAACACAACCAGGCGACACAAAAGCGTAAAACAACTAGGCGACAGAACAGCGTAACACAACCAGGCGACAGAACAGCGTAACACAATTAGGCGACACAACACCGTAACACAGCCAGGTGACACAACAGCGTAAAACAACCGGGCGACACAAAAGCGTAAGACAACCAGGCAACACCACAGCGTAAGACAACCAGGCGACACAACAGCGTAAAACAACCAGGCGACAGAACAGCGTAACACAACCAGGCGACACAACAGCGTAACATAACCAAGTGACACAACAGCGTATCACAACTAGGCAACATCTCTCAGTTTAAAACTTTACCATGTACGGTTCCACACATAAACTCTTCTGAACAGAAAATATAATTAGGGAAGAAATTACGAAGAAACTTTTGTTATTATGATGACAAAAAGCTCTAATAATTCATAGACGGTCGCTTTTCCTACTCCCAGAAAACATCTTACTTGAGATATAGTGGGTGTTCTGTACATCTGAATGTTCTGTATCTCTTCAATTTTAAATATAGGTACTGAGTAGTAATATGGCAGTGGTGGTAATTGGTAGTGGTTAGTGTTGTGCCGATTAATCATTTTGTCGATCAATTAACGACTATAAGGTAATGATTAATTAGTCGATTAAGGTTCGGAATTCGTCGATTAATTGAAGATTTTTTCATGCACAAGGTGTCTTTCTTAAACAAAAATCCTATTCCTTTCTTTTAAATTGAAGTGATATGAGTTATTATACCAAATAATATTATCATATAGCGCACACACACGAAATTCCAATACATTGAATGAATTTAAATCAAAACTGAATGAAAAATTCAAAGCACCAAAGGTCCCTGCATATTATTTACAGGGAGAAAGAATATACCAGGTAATGCATGCTAGAATAAGGAACAGATGTAGTGATCTGAAAGCGCATCTTTTTGAAAATCACTTAACCGACTCACCCAATTGTAGCTGTGGTTACCATACTGAAGATGCGGATCATTACTTCTTTAAATGCTTTCATTATCATGACGAACGATTACAAATGTTTATTAACACGCGCAAATTCCATCCAATAAATGCAACGAAACTCATGTTTGGCATACAAACTCTGAACTACGAGGACAACTGTAAGCTCTTTCAAGAAGTCCAGTTATTTATCAAACGAACGAAACGATTTAATGTATAACGATCAATTAAACCTAAGCACCCTTCTACGCATTTATGATGTTGCATTACTATATCAAGTCGTAATGAAGAAAATGGTCGAGCTGGTCAGGGTGTGTAAACTTGTGTATCTTTAGTTTATAATTCTTTTTTTTCTTTTTTGCTTGCCTTTTTCGCTACACAATGAGTATACACAAACTAAATTATAGCCACTTACTCAGTATAAACAATGTTGACTTCTTAATAGATTGATGTAATTTTATTTCTATCCTTCCAGAACTTTGCTTTCATTATGAACTCAGCACAGTTAACATTAAACTATCTTAATATCTGTATCTTGACATATCCATCTTGTTAACCTTTATAATAAACTGTCATAATGGAGAGGGCCCTTCGATGATGTTGATATAACTCTAGGCCCAATCCATTTGTATACATGTATTTCAAACTGTCTATAATATGTCATTGTTTGTAAATGTATGTGTATATACAATAAAATATGTTTAAACTTGAAACTAAACATATAATTAAATCAAAATGCGTTGTTCAATAGAATAAATTGTATAAGTTCATATATGATGTATTTTATTATGATATGGAGCAACATTTCTTGTAATTTTTCATTAATTTCGAATTTTTGTAACCATCACAAGATAGGGATCTATAGTGTCTGCGTGGTTGCTGAACGTGTCAATAATAAGTAAATGTGATTTGTACCTTTTCAATTGTCCAGTTCGTTAGTAGGATAATGCAGTTTACCAACGGTATTCACAAAACCTGTTGTATACTTCTTTCCGTCGTAATTGCTATATAAATCATATGCATATGCATTACCAAACCAAATAAAACAATGTAAATGATTGAAACACTGCAGTCTAGCCCTTCTTTACTTTACTTTCAAGAATCCTGATTAATCGGTTATTTAGTCAGAACTTGTTGATGATTAATCCACTAAAATTGTCAATTTTGGACGCCGATAAACAGCACAAGTAGTGGTGGAGTAGGGTGACTGCGTTAAACTGTTACACTATTTAATAGTGACACCATAGCATTCCCAAATCAAAGATGTCGCCAAAGATGATAGCGATATTAAGCAGAAATATGGACAGCTTTTAAAATGTGGACAAAGAATCACCGTGAGAATATGTCTGTGAAATTATTCTGAAATCGAACCAGTGACCAATGACAAGGAAATGTTCAAAGCTTTTAATATAGGCATATAAACAATAGGCCTTGTACCCATATTTTAATGAATCGTATTACTTTTATGGACTTTGGTTAATGGTCACCCAAGGAACATTTCTGTGAAATTATTTCAAAAATCTAACAATTGGTGTCTAACAAGAAGTTCGTTTATTTGCAGCTTTCAGTGTTGCTATTGCAGCGAGAATTGTCGACATATTTCAATAAATTGAGTGAATTTGGTAGAAAAAAAATTCCACCGGGCGGAAGAAGAGAAGTTTGTTGACGACGGACGACGCAACCCATCCCGATCACAATAGTTAGTACTAGCGCAACGTAAGCGCTTTGTGCTCAGGTGAGCTACTTAAGGTTAGGTTAGCTAAATGCATTCGAATTATGAATAACAAATACGCTCTTGTACTCATAAGTCATGTTACAAGCATGATAAAATACATGTATATTTACGGGCAAATTTACATAGATTCGGACAAGTGCAAGTTTCAAGCTTCGAAAATACATGTAAGAAACGTGTTACACGTACATTTACGTAAATGAGAACATTCACCTTTATGTTATGATAAATAATAAAAATATTGTGCACCCAAATATCATGGATCGACATCCGCTACACTCATCACAGTTCAGTATGTGATCATCACGATCAAAGATAGAACACAAAGTGATCGTCACAAATTACGACCATACAGTATGTGATCATAAATAGACGAAGTGACCTTCACAAAAATGCATCTTACACTAAATGACTATCGATAATAAAATACATTATGTGATCATGGGGAATAAAGATCGTGCGCTTAGAGATTATCAGTAATAAAGAGCGTACGTATGTGTTGTCACGAATAAAGATCGTTTAATCAGTAATAACCCCGAATAAAGAAAATTCATTTATTAACCATCACGAAAAAAGACAAAGTAATTTTTACGGCAGAAACACGTTGGTGTACATGTTACAGGCATACACTGGGTGATCTGCAGAAACATAATACTATAAGTGGCAAACCTCTTTGTGAGGTTAGATACAGTTCTGAAATTTCAGTAAACGATATTCTGCTATAAATAGGTTTACACACTTTGAAATATTATATATTATAATAATTATTTAAATCCATTATCTGATTAGTCTTCGCAGGTCAGGTTTCACAATTGTTCATTCACGTGCATGATGTCAACAATAATTTGAGTCGTGGTCATTAATTTTAATTTGGTGGTGGGCGGGAAACTAGCAATATTTTAGTTTGGCCTACGTTTATAATGCTAAATACAAATGTAGAGTCATAGTGTTGTATATATTGTGTTGTAATACACACGTCAAAGAGTAAATTGCTGGAGCGCGGAGGTCAATCACTACGTTGTTCGACATGAATATGATGCATATGATAATGAATGATAATGATGACGATAGTAATGAATGATGATGATGATGATGATGATAGTAATGAATGATGATGATGATAGTAATGAATGATGATGATGATGATGATGATGATAGTAATGAATGATGATGATGTTGATGATGATAGTAATGACTGATGATGATGACGATGATGATAGTAATGAATGATGATGGTGACGATGATTATAGTAATGAATGATGATGATGATGATGATAGTAATGAATGATGATGATGATGATGATGATAGTAATGAATGATGATGATGATGATGATGATAGTAATGAATGATGATAATGATGATGATGATAGTAATGAATGATGATGATGATGATGATGATGATAGTAATGAATGATGATGATGATGATGATAGTAATGAATGAAGATGATGATGATGATAGTAATGAATGATGATGATGATGATGATGATATTAATGAATGATGATGATGATGATGATAGTAATGAATGATGATGATGATGATGACGATAGTAATGAATGATGATGATGATGATGATAGTAATGAATGATGATGATGATGATGATGATGATAGTAATGAATGATGATGATGATGATGATGATAGTAATGAATGATGATGATGATTATGATGATAGTAATGAATGATGATGATGATGATGATGATGATAGTAATGAATGATGATGATGATTATGATGATAGTAATGAATGATGATGATGATGATGATGATAGTAATGAATGATGATGATGATGATGATGATAGTAATGAATGATGATGATGATGATGATAGTAATGAATGATGATGATGATGGTGATGATAGTAATGAATGATGATGATGATGGTGATGATAGTAATGAATGATGATGATGATGATGATGATAGTAATGAATGATGATGATGATGATAATGATAGTAATGAATGATGATGATGATGATGATGATGATGATGATGATGATGATGATGATGATGATGATGATGATGATGATGATGATTATGATAGTAATGAATGATGATGATGATAATGATGATTGTAATGAATGATGATGATGATGATAGTAATGAATGATGATGATGATGATGATGATGATGATGATAGTAATGAATGATCATGATGATGATGATGATGATGATGATGATGATGATGAGGAGGAGGAGGAGGAGGAGGAGGAGGAGGAGGAGGAGGAGGAGGAGGAGGAATTATCATGATTCTGGGTTCATATTCCAGACACGTCTTAGGTAGAATCTTTTCTTTATATCACCACTTTTCGTTAACATTTAATTCCATTTTTAAATCACAGAGGGTTTGGTATTTATTAATTTTCGGCTAATAAACAACGATTTGGAGTTCTGATCCGTGTGAATTAAACCACGCGTTAGCCTTCGATTTTTATAGCCTCGCATCAGAGCAACAAAGAGTTGTTCATTGGCCGATAAACAGCGATAATGCGTAAATTATAAATTCATCTTTTTACTGTGCTTCGCTCAGAATCGGGACTACTTTTTGCGTTGTTTATTGGGTAGTTAAACAACGATAATTGTGTTGTTTGTCTATAGAACAATTGGCGAGTATCATATTAGAATATTGTTTACACAACTGTTAAGGAATTTATAAATTTAAATGATGCATATAAAATAACAGCTTTCAACATTTGGAACTTAATATTTTAATGAAAACTTACAATGTTTCTGGAATAGGGCCACAGATTCTCTGTATACATTGTAGACTATATTCATGAATGTTTTACCAAATCATTACTTCGTTGACAAAATAAGAGAAATATGTCTCGTGATCTGTACGATAACAACGGATTGGTAATATATAAAAAACAATTATTATTATTATTATGATGATTATTATTATTATTATTATTATTATTATTATAACTTTTATTATTACCGATGATTGTACTAGTAAACTGTTAAACTAATAAGCGTTCATTCCGTGTAGTAGCGACTGTCCTGCAACTACACGATTTCCTCGTGCACAGTGTACATGTACGGTCATTGAACGTTTTCTACTTCGATCGATGACAGCGAAGCACGAGGAAATCATGATATTCGCGTGTCATATAAGATAAGCTTATTTCGGCTTCCGCTCGACTGTTGTTTTAGAAATAATGCTAGAGTTATCGCTATTTATCGGCTAATAAACAACGATTTGGAGTTCTGATGCATAGACATTAAACCACGGGGACGTTAGCCCGAGTTGTTTAATAGACACGCATTAGAACCACAAAGAGTTGGCCGATAAACAACGATTATGCATAAATTATTTTGATTCTAACATGACTTGACATAAATTTTTACAATTCTATTTGTAACTACGTTTTACTATGCTCCGCTCAGAATCGGGACTTCTTTTTACGTTGTTTATTGGGTAGTTTAACAACGATAATTTTGTTCTTTGTCTATAGAAAAATTAGCGAGTGTCATGTTAGAATTATTCACTAAGTACGAATTCGTATGTGGCTGTGTCAAGTATATGTATTTCTACATTAAATTATTGCAGACTATTAAAGGTTGCTTGTATATTTCGTATTTTACTCTTTCGTCAATAGAGATCACTGTATTTCACAAAGAACATTCGACCTGAAATTTCTACTTCAGTAAAACTAAAATGTACAGCGGCATAGAGGGGACATGAGAAATATTTTATTTATCACGTGATAACTATCACTAACTGATGAGAAAACGTGAACTATGTGTCATATTTTCAAAATGGAGGTCGGGAATCAGTAATGAACAATTACCTATTCCCGACCTCCATTGTGAAAATATGGCAGAAAGTTCACGTTTTCTCATTGGTTAGTGGAACTTGCGTAAATGATAAATAAAATATATCTCATGCCCGCGATGATGTCCCCTCTATGCCGCCGTACAAATTTGCCTTAAAGAGCTAAATGTGAATATATATCGACCCAGCCTATTATATATTTAAGAAATTATGTTCGATCTATCGTTGTTTATTGGCCAATAAACAACGATTTCGAGCATGATGCGTAGCAATTAACCCACGAGTGCGTTAGCCCGAGTTGTTTATTAGCAAAGCACCAGAACGACACCGAGTTGAATATTTGCCGATAAACAGCGACAATGCGAAAATCATTTCGGTCCCAACATGATTTGATATATAGTTATGCAATTGTAATTGGAATTACTCTTTACTATGCACCGCTCACTATTGGAACATCTTTTTGCGTTGTTCATTTGTAGTTGTTTTTAACAACGATAATTTTGTTCTTTGTCTATAGAAAAATTAGCGAGCGTCATGTTAGAATCGTTGTTTTAGAATAATTGCCCGGATATTTCCGCATATTTTATAAACATTTTTCCAGTTCACGAACGATTGCAACTTAAGTTTCTTCAACAAAATATGCATGTAATTATTTGCATAAAACTCTGATCACTTAAACATGCAAACCGCCAAGGCACATATATTTAAATGCTGTCTATAGAAAATGACACCCGTTTGTATTTTAAATATGTAATGAAGTCAGTTTTCCAAATGATATGTTTTAGGTGTTAAGTTCGCAGTGGTGCTATGGTCATGGAGTCCGCCTTCCGATCTGGAGGTCGTGAGTTCGATCCCTACTCGGAGAATGTGCGATGGATGTTTATCTTAAGACAACAAGAGAGAGCTGATTCTTCCCAGAAAAAGGACTCGAATATGCCTCAATAAGCATATGGTTTTCGACACAATTGAACTAAATAAATAGGCTTAAATTGAAGATATGTTTTCGAAGTGAATGCACGAGCGTATGTCTAGGCACGTCTATAACAGTTTACAATTAGAACAGGCATGCACATAATTCGACACATTCCGATGTCAATAATTTACAACATTTTTAATTAACAAATGACAGCAAACTTGGAGTATGTTTATGTTTGTGTCGAATATTGTCAAAATCTAGTTTATTAGTGCCACTGTAACATATTCGACACGTTTATATAAACAAATAAACTTCCATGCTTATTTATTACATCAATAAAACTACAACAAACATTTGTTTCGGATAAGTTCAAAGAATTAGGGCCATTTGACCGTTTTGTGAGCTTTGTACAACTGGGCAAGCCCTTCAACAGTTTATGATGAATAGTGGCTTCATATTGTACTAGAGAAGTAAATCGACAAAATCAAAGTTACTTCTCTTGTCCTGATACGATTGCTGTTTCTCTATGGGTGCTGAGGACATAACGATTTCTAACATTTAATTTAGATAAGTAAATTTTCTAAAACGTTCTGGAAATTAAAAAAATAAGTTTGTGTCTCGAATGTATATTAATCTTTGTTTTCTTTGTCATTTTCAACTCAAAACACATACACATTCATAGGAGGACACATATAAGTTCATAGGAGGACACATACACGTTCATAGGAGGACACATATGCGTTTATATGAGGACACATAGACGTTCATAGGAGGACACATACACGTTTATAAGAGGACACATAAACGTTCATATGCGGATACATACAAGTTAAAGGCGAACACATAATACTTTCATAGGACACATACACGTTCATAAGCGGACACATGCACGTTCATAGGAGGACACATACACGTTCATAGGCGTACACATACACGTTCATAGGCGGACAATCACATCTTCATATATGCTAATCGGCGAAACATACACGATACACGAAACATACACAGGCGCACATTTACACGATCATAGGCAAACACATACAAGTTCACAGGCAGAAACATACACGATCATAGGCGCACACACATACACGATCATCGGCGGACATATACACGTTCATCGGCGGACACCTATACGATCATCGTTTGTCACATTTATATCTTCATCAGCAGACGCACGCACAGTTTTTTCTTCATCACGCAGTAACTGTAACAATGGTACACATGTACCAGTATACACGGAGGAGGACGGTGATGGAGATGGCAGGAGGATCAATAGGCGTCACTCGCTTCCAATTTGTAGACTTGCAATCGAACGAGTGACACGGAGCTCTGCAGAGGTGCAAACTACAATTCCACGTGTTCAGAACGAGGCAGGAATGACAGACCTGGTGGATTTGTGGACGTAAGATGACCTGGACAGAACGCGCTTTAAGAATGCTAGCACTTACATTTGCACGGGAATGTTGTTTACGAATGAACGTTAATTGAAAAGGTAAAATTGTCAATCACGTATACGCTTTTCGTCGATACGTTTTAAAGTGTATCACTTACAGTGATAAAAATACACATGAAAATAAGCATACGTGCGTCTGGTTGAGTTGTTAGCGCAGCACACTTTGATCTGTAGGTAAAAGGTTCGAGACCGGTGGAGGCATTTTGATTTTTTATGCTTTTCATGATTGAATGTTAGATCCGATCCTTTCGTTTTTGCAGATAAGTCATTGGATGACATTTTAAAACTAGATGCATGTTTTCAAAATGTCGAGTCCGTTCTCAAGAAAGCAACCTGCGTTGTAATTATTTTAAAATCTAATTTTCTAACGAGCAGATCTATTCCTTTGACCTCTAAGTGTTACCTTGACCTCTGAGCTACAGACACATGTCTATATTTGATATTTGACTTCTAAGTGTGACCTTGACATTTCAGCCAGGGAAACTGGTTTTGCGTTCAACACGCCGTCTCCATGTGGTGAACATCTGTGGCAATTTATATTAAAATTGCATGATGAACTATGAAGTTAATGTCCGGCCAAGCTGTATTATGCCCGTATTTGACCTCTGACCTCTACGTGTGACCTTGACATTTGAGATAAGGGACACAGGTCTTGCGCGCGACACTCTGACTCCATATGGTGAACATTTGTGGCAAAATTGTTAAAATTGCCTAGTGAATGATGACGTTACAGTCCGGGCAAGATGTATTACGCCCATATTTGACCTTTGAACTCTAAGTGTGACCTTGGCAATTGAGCTAGGGACACAGGTCATGCGCGCGACATGCTGTCTTCACAAGGTGAACAATTGTGGCAAGTTATTTAACAATATCTGATAATGGGGAAGTTACAGTCCGGACAAGATCGGACGGACGGACGCACGGACGCACAAACACCAAACCGCCATTGTGACAACTAAGGCGAGCTGACCGCAGGCCGGCTTGACAAAAACTTGAAAAAGGGGCATAAATCTGTCAAAATACAAATTTGACATGATAAGAAACTGAAACCTTGGCCGGACGGCCTTGCAGACGGACGCACGGACGGCCGGACAGGCGGACAGTTCGATTTTAATATGCTCTCCCTCGGGGGCATACAAATTAACAAAGGGCAATCCAGAATTGAAGTGCAGAGTAACGGTTCTTGTGCAATGCACTTCTATTCAAGGAGATATATCCACCTTTGAAGTTTCAAGTTAATAACGGCATCTTATAGAATTATGAAGCGCAGAGATATGGTTGGTATGCCATGCACTTGTCCTCAATGAGACCTGAAGTTTCAAGTAACTTACTGCAACGCTTTTGAAGTTAACGTGCGAGTTTACGTACGGCAAACGAAATACCGCCGTCGAAAAAAAAACAACCTGAGTAAAACGGAACATAATCGTATACGCTGAAATAAAGTAATGTCAATGAAATAGCTAATTTATCAAGGTCAGATTTTTTTTCAGATTAACAAGGAGAAATATTGCCGGTGTTTCAGATCCGTTTCTACAATCTTGAATTTCTTCATGAATATTTTACCCCAACGAAATAAGCCCAGCAAACACGGGTAGCATCATTCTTGTTTATGTGCGATATTACATTATTTAGTTGCCAGAGCAACCACAATTGTGTAAGACAAACAAACAACAATGTGAATTATCACCTCATTGCTCTCTGTAACCATATTAATTTTAATGAACTTATTTTGTTTAGTACGTTTACTTTTCGACTTAAGATTCCGACAATGTTGACTATATCAATTTAAGAAATAAATTTCGATATTGAGTTGTTCATCTGTAAATAAACAACGATTTTGTGTTCTGATGTGTAGGAATTAAACAACGAGCGCGTTAGCCCGATTGGTTTAATAATTTTAATATACACGCATCAGAACGAAAAAAAAAAAACGTTGTTGATTCACAGATAAACAGCGGTAAAGTGAAAATTATTTCGATTCTAACATGACCTGAAAATCTTTTCTTCAATTACAATGAGAACTATATTTTACAGCTACTGAACTACTATGTATTATGAATTAATATCGTAGTAGCAGCATCAGCAGTAGTAGTACAAGCAGCAGTAGCAGTATTACTGTTAATAATACATGTACTAAGCAGAAAAAAGCTAGGGAATGTTTTCTGGTCTGATCGATATTATCATAGAACGAGGAAATCATGAAACGCGTGTGACACACGAATGCTTCATAGATTCTGGTGGTCTTTGTTTAAATTACTAACACGGCAAATGGAATGCAGATTAAAACCATTATTATCATTGTCATATTTCCAAGGACCAAACTATAGTACCACGTATGAAATACGTTACATTTCGTAACAGTCCACGAAATCATCATCTTGATTAAATTACATATTTGCTGGTGAATGCTGTAGCAGATATCAATTTCTAACTTACATGAACTCTCAACGAACATTCTTTTTTATGCCTGACTTTTAAATACTACTAGTATCTGTTTTTTAAGAAATAATGTCCAATGTATCGTTGTATATCGGCCAAAAAGCAACGAATTGGAGTTCTGATGCGTAGGAATTAAACCACGAGGGCTATTTTATTTATCGAAAAATGCAAATATATATTTTCTGTTAATACAGACCCGTTTACCCTTCAGCAACGGCTACATTCGGTTTAGAATTAGAAAACAAGAACTGCGCATATATTTTTAAGATATATTGACACCACACGAATAAATGGATGGTTTAACGTTATCATGTTCGTACAAAATCGTACTGTTCCTTTTTAACATCTAAGTACAAATTAATTATTTAATGTTTCAAACGTTGTCGGTATCAAACGCATTATGGGGTGAGCATTAAATAGAGCAGACAAGTACATTTTACAGTAAAATACATTTTATATGTATAAAGACGGTTGATGTTTTTTTATCTATAAACACAGAATTATACGGTAGGATAAAATCTTAAAGGTGTAAATATACACTGTACTATTGATCATTATACGCTTTATTCTACATTTAATCAGAAATACGCGCAGATTTTTAATTAGAGATAATAATATAACAATAACGAAACAAACACACACAGCATAGCATAGTATCATAGCTATGAAGTTTTCTATAACAAGAAGACTTGTTAGTTTGAGTCAATGGTGAACGTGGAATACACAGGAGACGCCCGTTCAAGGGGCGACCCTGGGTCTTCGAGTGCCCGGTATGAAACACCTTGTACACTGCACTTCGGGGCTCGAATCTGGGACACTGGGTTTTTGAGGTCAGTGTGTTACCGCTGGACCACGGACCCGCTATGAATGGTATCTCTGTACGTGACAATAATGTTATGTCTCTAATCACGTGTTCAGGAAGATGGGTCACATTCATCAAATAGGTTATGACCATGAACATATTATAAATGCAAATATAGCAAAGGGAATTTCCATGCACGAGTCATTAATTTTAAATACTTCGCTGAGAAAACAACCATCACTCTCAAAACGCATGTTATGCATTCGTTTTTAATCGTTTAAAAACATATTTCTTACGGTCTCTTTCATTTCCGGTATATATAGCAATGTGTTGAATGAATTTGTCTTTACCAGTGACGAATTCAGTCTTAACAGTTTATCCGCAACAAAAGCAATGTTTAAACAGCACTTGTATCAGCTTTTGATAGTATTATCATAAAACTATTGAAACATTCTGACTTTGTCTCAGTTCCTAATGAAGATGGCTTCTACAGAGTTTGTTTTTTTTTTGTTTGGATTTTTCACCGTATTCAACAGTATTTCAGTCATATAACGGCAGTCAGTTAACCTACTCACAGGTTTCCTGGGTAAGCTGGTTTACCAGTACTAAGTGCACATACTTATGCCAGTAACTGACAACTGCCCTACTTGAATCAGAGGTAGGGGGAGAAAGGCCGTTGAAATAATTTGATGACCAATCCCCACACAAGTTATGTGGCCGGGCTTGGTCATGAAATTATTGGTTGTTGTAATCAATTTGGGTATTTCCAACAGACAACGGCTTTGTTAAATTATCGAACATTATTTTACGTACACAATTATATCATTTATAACCAGCAACATATCGGTAAGGCCGCTTTTCCATAATCGCACTGCGCAAATCCGCATTGACAAAAAATCAAACAAGTTGAAAACAGTTAGACCGATTCCATATGTCCGCAGTCCGTATCCGCAAAGCGCATCCGCAAAAAAATCGCTCGTTGAGCAATTTTATGCGGATGCGGACGACATGGTATCTAGCTTTGGCCGCTTTTCCATGTGCGCGTGATCCGTCATCCATGTCCGTGATCCGCGTCCATAAAAAAATATCGGTCCAAATATACGCAATGTCGTTTCCATTTGTCCGTTTCCGTGTCCGTATACCTCCGTATACACATTCACGGACGAGTTGTCGAGTATCCAGGGCCAATATTTATGAAGAATGTTGTATATTTATGAAGAATATTACATATTTGCATATTATATATAGGATCTGAAACGAGTTGTCATTTCAATTCATATTTTAATAAACGAGTTCAGGAAATTCGTTAGTAAGCGAGCCTTTGGCCTTTATTAGGAAATCCGTAATCTTACTTGAAAATAAACATTACATAACAACGATCGTGATCTTTTTCAACTTCCTGTAAGTTCGTGGGCAACTTTTCATGACGTCATATGCGGAGGCCCTTCCACTGATATTTTCGTGTTTTGATATAAATACGACAAGTCTTTAATGTCCTTGTTTATTTCCATTGATTTGCGTTGGATTTAAATGAAATTAATACTTATAAAATGTTTATTAACAACACGAGGGGTTGATCTTTTTTAACAATTAATAAGTTTCAAACACTGCAAATAAACTTAACTAATATGGTATATTTATCTGTCGATGTTTTTTACTCAGTTTTGTGCTTTAATAAGTCAGGCTGTTCTTCGGCTCACAATTGCATAGAATTCTGGCACGCGACGTTACGTCCTTGAAGAGAAAATTACATCATAATTTCATCCACGAACTTACCAGATTAGATGCTATATTGCCATTAATAATTCGACAATGCTCTACTGCAATTGCATATATCAAACTAAACAGTTTTTAAAAACATGAACTGCTACCTCAAACAGCAATATCTGTTGTTGTTTTTAAGCACATTTCTAATGGCTTACAAGATGAGTATAATACTGTGTTTTACTATTCATTACTAGAATGTATACATATTCATGCACATAGTATAAAGATTCGTTTATAACACACAGACTTTGTACTTAGACAAAGAACAAATTTCCGTTGTAAAACCAACCATAAACAACGTAAAAATGTAGTTCAAATTATGACATCGTTCATTCAGCGATTATCAATGAAAGTGACGTCACAATGAAAACGTGGTTTAATTCCTACGCATCAGAACTTCAAATCGTTGTTTATTAGCCCATAAAGAATGCTTAATCGAAGATTATTTCGTAAATCAAAATTATTTTATCCCTTTAAATAATAAATAGTATTAAAGGCTGTATACATAATATCATATTACGCACTACGGATACGCGCACATGGAAAAGCACTACGGATACGATCACGGACACGGATAACGGATCACGCGCACATGGAAAAGCTAAATGCGGACGACGGATACGGATACGATCACGGACATGGATACGATCACGGACACGGATACCGGATCACGCGCACATGGAAAAGCGGCCTTAGCATGTTAAAAACGGAAGGTTGTTATACATAAAACATTGGAAAAGTAGCAGAAATAATCTATAGACGCATGAATAACTCCACCTTAGACTCACCGAGTACAATAGCATGGTTATTAGTATATAACGGGTAACCTTTGAATGAGTCATGACTGACGCTGTAGATAACTGTTGGATGATTTATTTTGTTCAAATGTTTTTGCATACTGCGATACAATATTTGCAGCGCCTTCCGCATATAATAATATGGATACGGATACGCTTGCGGATGCGGACATATGGAAAAGCGGTCTAATACAAAAATCTGGAAAAATCATGATAATGTTCCTCGACATCTCGACATGTGACGCGACATCTATTTATAGAACGGGTCAAAGCGCTTGTTTACGTCTGAGACTACCATGGAATTCACGATATCCTCGTGCACAGTGTACATGTACATTCTGCGTCAGCTTGCAGCATCGATCTATAAATTACGATGTGTACGAGGAAACCGTGAAGCGCGTGGGTTACAATTAATGCAATTTGAACATCAAAAAGCCGGGGCGGGATTCACAAAGCACCTGAAATATATCATAATTTAATCAGGGATGCTGGGGCGGAATTCATAAAGCTCCTGAGAAAGATAATAATTTAGGATACAAAAAAGTAAAATTTAAGATTAAGTTTTATGTGAAAATTAAAAAGAAGCATTTTTAAGCTTTACTAGAATAAACATTTTATTTATCTAACTCGAACTGTAATTGAAATGGTCCCAGACTTTACGGTTAACGGGTTGATCTTACGATTTTAAGACATTGACTTACGTATTCACTAAAAAGCTGTATGAGTACATGCCCTGACACATAAGGCCAAACAAACAAACGCTTGGTTTCTGCTGAAATCTCTAACAAAATCTAGGAGGGGAGGTAAAATATAACTATTTTTTTCTTTAACTTTTTTTTATTTCGCCGCATATTCAACACGCAGTTTAAGTATATCGGAATGCATGTAAAAAAATAAAGGTTTCACAACAAAGAAACTGTACCTTAACTATAAATAAGGTCATAGAAAAAGATATTTCTGGCAAGAAACTTCTAATATAAGCGAAAAGTGCCGATATCAGAAAAACTTAATGATTGACAGGCAAAAAACGATTAAGGTCGCAGAAAATATTAGGGTGGGGGGAGGGTAGGGTAAAACTAACAACAACTGTTTTACGCCTTATACTTGCTCAAATATGGCTGTGACCTGTGATGCTTTTGTTATTGTGTTATATAGATTCTTGTTTACGCCTATGCTACAATTACTCGTTCAGTTGGTAAGCTTTTATATTTGAGAATTAATGTTCGACTAATAAACAACGATTTGGTGTTCCGATGCGTAGGAATTTAACCACGATAGCGTTACATATATTCTTGGAAAGGAAATGAAAACTACAGTTCACTAAATTGCGCTCATTATCGGGACTACTTTTTGAGTTGTTTAGTGGGTAGTTTAACAACGATAATTTTGTTCTTTGTCTGTAGAAAAAATCAGGAAGTATCATGTAAGCATTCAATGTAAAAATAGCACACAAGTGAGTGAATGACATGCTTTGTAAAATCGCATCTGTTTCACATGGTGCAGTTAAATGACAAAATTATAAAGTCAACTTTAATTATTCCTGCAAGAATAATGCAGTCTGCTGGTTTAATGTCTTTATACTAATAACATTAAGGCTACTACTGATTGATTTGTAAAATGTTGGTAGATGTTTCCGTGTGCGGATTTTCGACATTTTCAAGTGGAATGAACTGTCTTGAACACCAATATCACTTTGAAATACGTTACACGTTACAACATTTTTCGAAACATAGAGACAGCGCAAATGCCAGCACGCAAATTTAACACTAACCCAAACAAGACTGGAAATACCAACTCATTCTTAGTCTTAATAATAACGAGCAGACTTACACTCAAGAAAATATACTTCTTTGTGTGCAAATATTCTGGGTTCCAATGTTGCTTATGTGAAATCGTTTTAAATAAAGAATGACGTAATTAGAGTCGATGGAAACCAAGTAAGATTCAAATTTACGCGCTCTTAGAACAGAACAGTTTCAAGCATATTCTTTATTGTAAGTTTAAAGTCTAACAATAGTTTGGTGAATACGGCCAAAATCAGATGTCAATATTACAGCATTTGCACTTTGTTGCGTTTCAATTTAGCAACGTCTGGATCATATTCGACATCTGTTCCAAATATCGTGCAATCATGGTCCTAGTATATTATTGTTGTTATAAAATAATCTACATTTATATTAAAACAAAAGAAAAAAGTCCCTCAACAACTGATGCGTGCCTCAGCAATTCCGGTGCGTCAAAAAATAACCTCAAATAAAAAATGTAATAACCAATTCCAAATTTTGCTTCATAGTTCTGAAACTAAGGGTTACAATATACAAAATTGTCACAAAAATCCGCCATGAATATGACAAGCCTTTCAATGCTGCTATTTACAATGGCAGTCATGATTTCAGCGCCTATTATTGCCGTATTTGACGAGCACGCGTTTGTCCTAATTGGCGGGCTCACGTTTTTGCCCTCATCGACGGACACATTGTTGCCGTTATTTACGGCCACGGTTGCCTTTCATCGGCGGACACATGGTTGCCTTTATCGGCCGACACACGGTTGATTTCATCGACAGACACACGGTTGCGCTCATCGGCGGGCACACGGTTATCTGTATCGGCCGACAGACGAATGCCTTCATCGGCCGTCACACGCTTGTCTTCATCGGCGGCACGCGGGTAGCCCCATCGGCGGAAACACTGTTGCCTTCATCGGCGGACACGATGGTGCCCTCATCGGCGGAAACACGGTTGCTTTCATCGGCGGACACACGGTAACCTACATTGTGTTAGCCTCATCGGCGGACACACGGTTGCCTTTATCAATCGACACACGATTGCGCTCATCGGCGGACAAACGTCGCGTTCATAGACAACATAGAAACATCTGTAAGTCCAAATACTAATTTTTATTTAGATATTAATAGGTGTACTCGTATTTATGTATGTCAGTGTAAATGTTGCAGGTTATAAAAGACTGAATGTCTAAAAAGTAAATGCAAATCGTAACTATAAGGCTATAAACATAATTGCCCTTCCATGTTACATAAAGTGCCTTTAAGTCATTCTGACTACTGAACAGTCCATGTTCACTCTCTTCATTGCACAAACAACAGAGTTCACTGTATGGAGAGATTAAAAAGTTGAACTTATGTTAAGTCTGTATAACTTTTCTTTTGAAATAAATTTATCATAATGATGTTCATGTCGTTGTTGCTGCTTTTCGGATGATGATGATAGTGACATGCAATTAATTACAACTATGCCATTACACATTACAATCATTATAAATAACCAACATCGCGTTGCGTTAATCTGGAAAAAAATACGTTGTTAAACATTTTGTCTAAAGTATTAAGAATGTCCAAAGAGATTAATCTTTAAAGGGACCTGTTCACAGATTGACGAATTGACAATTTTTTTACTTTTTGTCACCGATTCCAAAACTAAAGGAAAAGTGTATACAAGGGAGCAAAATAACACTACGGACCTAGACATATACAGCTAAAACCGTTTCGTTCATGAGTCATCATCAGTTCAAATTTATAAAATGATATGGCGTTTATAACGCTAAACGATGGAATAATTTGAAATGTTTCTGTTGTTTTCATTCAAAAGTTTGACATACCGTGGAATACTTACATAAAGTGAATAATGCAGGATGATAATTTACATAGAAGTCGGAATGGCTGAGTGGTAAAGGCGATACCCTTTTAATCCGGAGGTCCCGGGTTCTAACCCAGGTGGGACCGTATTTTAGTGTGGTTTTTTTCTAAATACTTTTCTTGTTATTATACTTGTGCTTTTTAGTTCCGATGCTAAATCTGTCAAGTTAAATCATTTATGGCATACTTAAAAAAAATGCGAAAATCTGTGAAAAACTCCCTTTAACATGAACATAACTGCATTGTAGATCTATGAATCAGTTCTAGCGTTCTCATTAGAGTGGTCATCCTGCGAACAATACATATAACATACGATTACACGAATAATGGCGGCGGTCCGGTGACTTTTCGTATTATCGTGATTTGACTGTAATTTATTTGGTGCAGCTCGAACCTTTTTTCTATATGAAGCTAAAAAGTTAACAAAATGATATTGTAACACAGCAAACCACCGCAGCAACAACACCAGCTCGAACATCTGGATACAAAACCAGTATCGGAGCACAGGCAGCTTCTCTATCACGTGCAATTAGTACAGAAATTATAACAAGACGAAACGATACAAAATTGTATTGATTCAATACTTCAGATCGTACACACACATCAGGAAAAAAACAGAGACATTGCTATCTGCAACTATATAAGTCTGAGAAACGGTGAAAAGTTGACAAACAATTTAATGACCCGTGCGTCTGTATTACGACGCGCAGTCGTACGTATTTCAAATGATACATACTTTAATACTACAACCAATGTTTACACACACTCGTCCTAATTAACAATACAATTTTGTTCACGTGTTTATCAGTGAAAATGGTACAATTCCACAATGCTTGGATACAGACTGTTTACGGTATCCAACGACGAGTCGTTTACTTTCGCAACTGGATAAAAATTCAAGGCCATACTTACACGCCCACTTTAGGAAGCACGAGCATTTTATCGACAGTCAAGGACGACAGCAATGATTTTTGACAAATTACACGCTACCGGAAGTGTAACATACTGACGCAGACGACATAGCAAAATCTGACAATCACTTAACAAAACAAATTACAAACCGAATCTGAAAAAGAAAATCACGGAAAACAATGAGTCACATTCAACAAGCATCACGGGGCCATCAGGAAGACGATGACGTGAATATTTAATATAGTCTGTGACATAGACGTAATGTAAATTTGGAGTTACATTTACGTCGAGACACCGTGCATAGCGGTGGATTTCCACAGAGATCCTAAGAAAAATCTTAACTGAGTCATATATAATTAAAATTTTAAATACAATATTGAAAAGCAAGAATTTTATTGTAAATATGTATATGGTACAATGATGTATGTCAATCGATTGAGCACGTAATTATTGTTAGTAAGTGTTAATAGTAATGTATCGCATGCATTTGCAGACACCGTGCTCTAAAGTGTAAGGTCGACCACGTAAACAGAAAGTGATTAAAATATATTTTAAATGTCAAAATAAATCAGCTATTTTGAAAACCCTCGACTAATAATATTGAACTTAATGGAAAAATAGCACAGTACAATCAAATAAACATCAACAAATACACAAACGGTAATAATATGAAGTACAAACTCTTTAAATAATAATAATAATAACAATCACTCACCGTTCCTTGATACTGTGTTGCCGGTGTTCGATTTAAGTATGATACGAGTGTGGGTCACCGGCTGTCGTTTGCGAAGAACAACACAATAGTAATAAAAGTCTGAAATATATTTAATAAATATCAAATATATAATATATGTTGAATGTTTCACATTCAAAGTAACGAACCGAATGTCATCAAATACATATATAACAACCGACGGATTGTTAACAATAGGTTAACAATTAGATTTCGATTAAAATAATTAAATAATACATATGTAACACTTCACAATGCATAAATACAATCAATGCAAATATATAAAATAATATAAAATAGTAGTTACCTGAAATATATTTAATAAATATTAAATATATAACACATGTTGAATGTTTCACATTCAAAGTCACAAACCGAATGTGAAGTTTCGTGATAAATCGTGATGGATTAAATTTGTTGAGTGAACACAATCAGTGACTGGGGATCTAATCTGCGTGATTGTTAGTAATTCTTAGTCATTGTCAGTAGAGAAAAGTATAGTTTTGTTAATTGAAGAGTTCTCAGTCTAAAATCTACGAATATTGCCTAACTATAACTGTAAATATAAAACCCAACGATCTAAACGTAACCAATTACTCTACATGTATTTATTTAAAAATAATAAATAATTTATTAAACACAGGGATTGAAATAACAACAATACGCATTATTATTGTTCATAAAGTTTTATTGTTTATTCCATAATAATGCTTGATTTTATGGACATATTTCCCCTCTCCGAAAAGATGGCGCCCTCGACATCTTTTAATTATAACATTTTACTAAATTGTATTATATAATACACATTTATAAATAATAGAATAACATGTTTGTTCACATTAAGCAAACAATATACAGGTTATTCAGAATAATAGTTTAATAGTTAAAGAATGACATTACATGATACATCCGTATTATAAAATACATTAAAGATGGTATATCAATTATCCTATAATCAGTGATGTTTATAAAATAAACATGCTATATTTTAATGTTCAAGAAATTATAATGCATAATTATGCACTGAAACAAAACACTCGTCTGAAACATACCTGTTGAATATCAATTTCATCTCGAAATAGTCAGTTACACAAATATTTCACACTCGGTCGGTACAGTAGCCACGTTGTGTTCTAATATGTACTCGCCGGATGTGAATCTCGCGGGTCTGCGTGTCGTCCTGGTAGATCTACGAGGAAGTACTCTGGGTTCTCCAGGTTTCCTCTTGTGCGGCGGTCTGTATGGTGAGTTTGGTGACTCTCTGTCAGACGTGTCGCTATTGTCAGACATTGACGTCTTGACGTCGGCGTCGTCTTGACTATCTCAAACATCTAGTCGGTCCGATACTAGGCTCCGTATCGTGTCGGATGAAGACGATCTGCGTATCGGAAAACTTTTTATCAACAGTAAATTGTTCCGATGAACTGTCTTCTCGTCGCCTTTCCCGTCTTTGCGTTGAATGCGAAAAACAGGTATGTCGGGATCTGGCTGCGAAATTACCACATAGGGATGTTCATCCCAGACATCGGCAATTTTGTTTTTACCCCGCAAACCGTAGTTACGTAGTAATACACGATCTCTACATTCAAGTTTTGCGTATTTGACCTTTTTGTCATAATAATCTTTTGCTGTATTACGTTTATTTTGAGCTTGGCGATCTGCAACACTGTACGAATTTCTCAGATCCGTTTCTAGGGTTTTCATGTATTGGGAAGGGGATGATTCTTCGATATTTTGGCGCTTTAGACCCAGTACTGCATCGATCGCTAATCTAGGTGATCTGTCGAACATCAATGTGTATGGGGCGAATCCCGTCCTTTCGTGACGTATCACGTTGTATGCGTAAACGAGAGACGGAATAGCAGACTTCCAATCTGACTTACGATCCGGTTCAAGTGTCCGTAACATTTGTAAGAGGGTCTGATTGAATCGCTCACTTTGTCCGTTCCCTTGAGGGTGGTACGCAGTGGTTCGGGTGCGTTTAATACCAGCAATACGACACAATCTTTGGATAATTCGTGACAGAATATTTTGCCCCCTGTCACTATGGAGTTTTTCAGGAAAGCCGTAGTGCACAAAGAAATTGTCCATTAGCACTTTAGCAGTGGTTCGGGCCGTTTGATTACGGGTCGGAATAGCCTGTGAGTACCGAGTGAAGTGATCGGTTATCACTAGTAGGTTCTCATACCCACCTTTGGATATTTCTAAAGACAAGTAATCGATACATACCAGTTCCATGGGGTATGATGAACTTATATTTACAAGCCCTGTAGCGCGAGATGGCCGAACTTTGCTTTTTACACCACGTTCGCACTTATGTATCCAGTCGGATACGTCGTTGTCCATGCCTGGCCAATAAAAGCGCTCTTTTAAGAGTGAAAGTGTGCGGTCGCGACCTTGATGTCCTAGATCGTCGTGCAATGCTCTGAACATAGAGCGACGACCTGATTCAGGAAGGACAATTCGTTGTATTGTATCCCCTTTGATATTGACGGAATGATACAGAATATCATTTGAAATAGACAATTTCTTGAAATGCCTCAGATATTTTCTTGTTGTCGGCGACATACGTTTTATCTGCTCGACAGACGGCATTTGCTCATGAGCAACGTAAACTTTAATACAATGTATTGCGGTATCGTCATTCTGACCTGATACCCAATCATTGTCGTCAAATACCTGAGCCCATCGTATATGTTTGTATCCGGTGGGTTAAATTGCGTCGTGGGTTGGGTAGGTGAAGCTAATATAGCTTTTAACACGCATGGTTCAACTTGTTTACACTGAGTTGTAAAACATGTGTGAACTCTCATCGGACGATATGTTACTCTCGTCAATGAGTGTCTGCTGATGTCTTTGGCGTGAGAGCGCATCGGCTTCAATGTTGAGCTTGCCAGAACGGTAATTTATTTTAAAATTGTAATTGGCAAGGGAGGCAACCCATCTGTCACCACAAGCGTTAAGTTTGGCTGTACTTTGAACGTAGGTAAGGGGGTTGTTATCTGTAAACACTTCAAATTGCACGCCATATAGGTAGTCATGGAATTTTTCAGTGATAGCCCACTTAAGGGCTAAAAATTCGTATTTACTTGAGTGATAGTTGCGCTCGGAGGGTTTCAGACTCCGGCTTGCATATGCGACAACTCTGTCTTCCTGATATAAAACCG
Organism: Congeria kusceri; assembly: GCA_027627225.1. Lineage (NCBI taxonomy): Eukaryota > Metazoa > Mollusca > Bivalvia > Myida > Dreissenidae > Congeria > Congeria kusceri. The sequence continues at coordinate 111,174,958 of CM051025.1, forward strand.
CACCAAGACCAGTCGCAGAGGCATCGGTGTGCAATTGGAACGGTTTATTGTAGTCGGCGTATGCCAAACTGGTGCTGTAGTTAACTTTGACTTTATTAATTCAAAGGCAGCCTGCTCAATATCGCCCTACGTTGGGCGCCATTTTGTTGCCGGTGTTCGATTTAAGTATAATACGGGTGTGGGTCACCAGCTGTCGTGTTGCGAAGAACAACACAATAGTAATAAAAGTCTGAAATATATTTAATAAATATTAAATATATAATATATGTTGAATGTTTCACATTCAAAGTAACGAACCGAATGTCATCAAATACATATATAACAACCGACGGATTGTTAACAATAGGTTTCAATTAAAATAATTAAATAATACATATATAACACTTCACAATGCATAAATACATACCATGCAAAAATATAATATAATAGAAAATAGTAGTTACCTGAAATATATTTAATAAATATTAAATATATAATACATGTTGAATGTTTCACATTCAAAGTCACGAATCGAATGTGATGTTTCGTGATAAATCGTGATGGATTAAATTGGTTGAGTGAACACAATCAGTGATTGTTAGTAATTGTTAGTCATTGTCAATAGAGAAAAGTATAGTTTTGTTAACTGAAGAGTTCTCAGTCTAAAATCTACGATTATTGCCTAACTATAACTGTAAATATAAAACCTAACGATCTAAACGTAACCAACTACTCACATGTATTAATTTAAAAATAATTAATTTATTTAACACAGGGATTATAATAACAACAATACACATTATTATTGTTCATAAAGTTTTATTGTTTATTCCATAATAATGCTCGATTTTATGGACTGTAACACTGTACAACTGATTAACACTGTATAAGTCCTAACACTTATAACACTTTAAAAATGTTTCAAAATGTTTTTATATTCATCGAGTATCCAAGTCCCGGAAATCGGTCGCCGCTCCTGGTTGACTCCTGGGCCCAATAACGTCAGCGAAGTAGTCGGTGCACCACGGTCTAAAACGTCAGCATGCTCTCCTCCCGTTCGCGAACGCTCAAACTCTCACATCATCCTGACACGTGTCAAATATTCCCAGTAATATGTACCGGGACAGTTCTTACCGCCAAAATGAGCCATATCACTTGCAACAAATTACAGCTGTAATTTCCACGCAGTTACAAAAAATTCTCCGTTTTCTGCATACAGTTCAGATTTTTATGTATGAATGTTCAATCCAGAATCAGCGTCACTTTAATATTTCCCAAAAGTCTGACATCGAAGGTCAAATCACGATTGGCGCCATTTTCGGGGTCGTGTCTGATTTGTGAATCGTGGTTTATTCAAAAACGCAGAAATAAATATTATAGTGATTTATTTTCTGGTTGATCGTTTAGATTGATGCCAAACTACGAAATTCTGAAAGAAATATTAAATTAATATAACATTTCGTGAGTTCCTCAATATTTAAAAATGAATCTTTTCAACTATGTTGACTGGTTTATTCGTGTATATGTACAAACACCCAGGAAAGATGGAAGTCTAAGATCTTCAGTGCTGAAATTAACAAATAATTCATTTTACTTATAATATAAATATCACTGTTTAAATCCCAACAATAGTATTATAATATTACATACATTTATACGATTACATATATATTTACAATGTAATTACAATTAACACAGTTGAATAAACAAGTACATGACATAGGTAAACAATATAGTATTTAAAATGAGTTATTCTATTAAAACATACCTGTGACCCCTTACAACATTATTAATAACAAAATCATTTAAATAAAATACAATAAACATAATATTGTTTTACTTACAAGCATAGGCTGCTAACACTCTCAATCTGTCTTTCCAATTTAAATGATGCTTGTGTGGTTACTGAAGGTTCTGGTTAGTTGCTGCAACAAAATGTGATTTTCAGAGTTTGTGAAAAACATGCATTTGTCCCTTTGACAGCCAAAAGAATGAATTAAAGAAGTTCAGAAATAGATCTCGATAGAAGTCAAATCCAATTGACAAATTCAACCGAATAAACAGTCGCAGCTCACTTAAACAACATTGCAACTTGGAAATAAATGAATAAAGAATCAATACAAACAACTGAAAACCTTTACTTACTTGATGACAATTATATTTTAAAGATTCAATTAGATTCAATAGTTATGAAAATAATAAGTTTCAAAACAGCAGGAAAAAAACGGAAGCGGAAGTCACATGATCAACCGTAAGTCAAACTAACTACCGTAAACCGCAATACTTATCGAAAAGCTGCCTATTTGCAAAAAGACTAAAAGTATATGGGGGTAACATTAAACATAGAAAACGAATAATTATCATATCAAAATAAATGCATAGAAAATACACATACATGTCGGTACGGTGAGCCAAGTATTATTTTAGCAATAAAATACCAAAGACACATATTTTACAAATACACGCGTAAAATACAAAAAAAAGTATACCTTAGATTAAAATATGAACCTTTATTTGTTTATAATAATATTAATTTACCTGAATAAATATCAAATTTTCTTCAACTTCTTGAAATATGTCCAAACTGAACTAAATTTTTCGTGCACGTGGATCACGGGTTAAGGTGCGATAACTACGTTGTTAGTCGATTATGCATGCAATTAAACTGTTTGAGTTATTTCCCTTTGATCATTAAACGTTTAATTTATTTGTATATCGAAATAATGAAAATGTGTTTAAATAATTAATGATAATTTACAATAACTGGAATAAAATTTAAAGTGTTTAATTTTATACCCTACGACATTTTTCTCATATGCGTAAACGTATGCTAGTAAGCTGTCTTAGTATAGCGGTGTATATAGCGTCAGTGCCTATGACGCGCCACGTAATCTATTTTTATTTGCGTGAAACACGGGATCCCAACAATTCTATATATAGTCTATACGGCATTCGGGAAAATATATAAATATTATGATCACATGATTAGCAATCTATCAATGCAAGTATGCTACGTACGGTTCACAGTTCGACGAATTCTTAAACGGAAACACGACGATTATTTTGATTCTATTTTCATTGTATGACAAAAACGCGTTGTTTGTGCCCCATATTCAATCGTTTTGCGCGTTTTATGTACTACGCTGCATTTTGTTATGTAACGGCATAATGTCTCCGTACTGTGTCTGTATTGGTAGCTTATATTGCCTCAGTTCATTCATGGAAGCATGTAGCCAAACTATTTTTTTTTTAATTCATCATCCGTATAAATTG
>CM051025.1:111183209-111205709 GCA_027627225.1 Congeria kusceri
TGAGATATTAATGCTATAAATAATTAAAGCATGAAACTACTTGTACATCTATGTAAAATATGCAACTGGATATTGAGATATTAAGACGAGCATATCTGCTGGTATAACAGCTTAAGTCTTTAACATTTGAAATAAAACACATGTAACATACATCATATATATTTTAAATACATATTTCCGCACACGTACACGTGTAATACATATTTATGAAAACAGTGCCAAACACATATTATATTAAAACATTATTATAAAGCAAACGTTGTATTCAACATGCATCCTTTATTAACTACCATAATTCCAAATGAGTTTGTCAGTTGTACCACCATAAAAAGCATATCGTTTATCAGCCATGAAGCCACTAATTCGTCGTTCGCATTGCAGACCCTCATAGCCACGCAAGTGAAGCGAAAGATGAAAGTGGTGATGAAAAGGAGTCAAAAAAAGCAGAAAAGGTACGCAGGCGACGCAACATTCGCGAGGAAGACATGCCAATCAGGGAGCTGTTTGCGCACAATAGTGACAGCGATGACGATGATGACTCAGACGGTGAAAATCCGTACTTACAGATTGTTCCACAATCCTTGCGCACTGATCTTCAACCCAAGCCTGGATCTGGTGGGGCACCCGGGGCAGTCGGGGCAGCAGGAGTACCTGGAGCATCCGGAGCTCCCGGAGGGGGCGGAGTTGTTGGTACCGCTTTCGGACTTCCTGGGAATACGGGCGGGGCATCGAGTGCTCAAAGGTCTGGTGTCACAGACCTTACTACAGGTATTTTGTTGTATTTATTTTTATTGGTTTGTTAGTTTTTTTTGTTACTAAAATAATTGCCATCACTTGCAAATAGTATACTGGCGAGCTTAGTTAAACAGTTCAGCTACTGGCCAGGCTACTTGCTAAACAAGTACAAACGGCGTCTGAAAAGAACAATTATATTAGTAGTTTTTGTCGATATCTTACAATAAAGCGCGGATAATCTCGAAATATAACGGAATAGTTCTTTTCAGTATAAAGATCTAACGAACTTATATAAAAGCTGACGTTATGCTTTAACACTTCATGACTCTTTGTGTTATAGAGCAACTAGATGAAACAATGGGTGACATAGAGGAACTTCTTAAAGCGTACAAAAAAGGTAATACAATGGTTTACGTTTTCATCTATTTGTTCGGACGTCCGAGATCAATAGTGACACAATAATTTACCAATTTCAAAAATGTGTTTCAGCGGTCGAAATAAGCACAATACTACACAGTTTCTCAGTTATAAATTTATATAGATGGACTTAAACATTTTCTTGTTCTCATGTAATGATATTAAAATTCGGGTTTGCTTACCCAAAGTGTCAATTTTAATGACTGTTGTTTCTAAAATAAAATATCTTTAACACAATTTCTTGCACTGGCTAAATTATATACCGATTGTGGGATTAATAATTTCCAGCCGATATCAGTCATTATTATTGCATGATTTAACGATGCGACTTTGATTGACTGCAACGTAATTATCAACAAAACAGGAAAGAAGAAAACAAAACGAGATGAGGAAGACGATAAACTGATGGAAGAGGTTAAAAGGTTAATGGAAGGTGAGTACCCGTTCATGTCCGTCTAACACCGATATCACAAAGAATCGGCCATTTTTCTTAGAATGAGCCTAAGAGTAGTTTATATATAACATAGTATATATATATATATTGTATTATTAATTTATATTAACAGAATTTTAAAGCTTATAAGACATTATAAATAAAACAAATTTTCCAAAATGATCGTGTGTTTGCTAGTAGAGATGTGTTAAGGTAAATGAATACAATATTGTAATATCTCTGATATGTCTTCTTTCAACAGAACATCCGCCAATACCAGCAAGCGGTAAGAACATTTTATTTCTTTACATTGCCAGTTAAAAGACACACGTTCTCTAAATACAATATTTAATGTTGAGTAGCTCTATATAGGTTAAAAGAATACTTAAATAACACACCTTTTTGCTCTTTAACAACACGTATTATGAACGAGCCACCGAGGAATTTTCTAAAACCAGCTGCTGTCATAGGCACATGATGAAACTAATCACTGAAAAATATAAAGTGCTTATAAATAAACATGTTTGCTAGATTTGCAATTTGTGAATAAGTGTATGCCATATATGTATGTGATAGTGTAGTTACATGTGTTCACTTATTACGCAGCCAATATTATCACACATTACTTAATTAGCTTTCCACAATAAACGAAACATATTTAATAACTTAACATGTACAACAACAGGTAACGGATGAAAACTGTAAAGCATATCTTAAGTATCGAGATATTGGATGATTTTGGTTTGGGATTTCAGCACGGCCGGATATAGCTCTCTTGGGTCCAGAAACGGACCAACTGCGGGAGCAGCTGATGGCAGGTTTAGGCCAAGGTGAACAAGGTAAAACATGTTATAGTTAACGGGGCAAAGTATTTCGCAAGATATATAGCCTCAAAAGAAAAACATGATATATCTTTATTTATCTTTATTTATAAGTATATTTAAGTTTCGCTTAAACATACTTAATTGTATATACATATACATTTACGCTCAAATGACACATGTGTAATTATAGATATACACGTATACCAATGGACTAGGCCTAGATTTATTTAAACATCATCCAAGAGGGTGGGGGGAGCTTTCACAGTTTGTGATTAAGTTTTAACAGATGTTGATGTAACAAAGTAATCGTTGTAAGTCCTGTCTTAACATTAAACCAAATCAACAAATTCAAGTTACCATATTTTATATCTTAAGTTTGTTTAATCAGTCAATGTGCCCCTATTTCTAATTAAAAATTAAATTACTCAGTCACATGTTCAAATAGTGTATAAGAGAGAGCGGAAAATGTTGAGGAATACGAAAAGGAAGTGATTTAATGCCTAGCACAAGTGTTAATCAAAATCATGGCCAAAGCAAATCAAAAAAGGGTTACAGTGTACGTGATAACATATTTCTCATAAATACACTACGGCCAAACATATTATTCACCTTTCAACTCAAACAAGTCAATGGCGAACAAAACGTTACTATGAAATCCATTCTCTTCAACTATTTGAAAACAATGCAACGTTCCATGCAGGAAATGGGAGGTAAGTGAGTTTTGCAACAACAGAAATATTCCATTATGAAGTATATATTGTTAATGATAGTTTCGTAACATTGGTTTGGTAAGCAAAATATAATGGAAACTTTCTGAACGCATTGTGCGTTTGAACAGCAAACAGATAAAGCGTTTTACCAACTGTTTAAATATAGAACTTGCAATTGCTGGTAAATAATCTTAAAATTCCGTATTAACAACAGGGCTCAGTGACCAGGCGTATCAGCTTCAACAAACGTTGGGAGGATTAGGTGGTGACCAAACGAATCAGCTGAGACAAATGATGGGTGGATTAGGAGGTGACCAAGCGAATCAGCTAAGGCAAATGATGGGTGGACAAGGTGGTGATCAGGCGAACCAACTGAGGCAGCTTTTAGGAGGTGGTGGTTTAGGGGGCCTAGGGGGGCTAGGAGAAGATCAAGCGAATCAGCTAAGGCAAATGATGGGGGGATTAGGTGGTGATCAGGCGAATCAGATGAGACAAATGATGCAAGGTGCTAGAGGCAGAGGAGGTGACCAACTAGGACAACTCATGAATGGCGCTGGTTTGGGTGGACTAGGTAAGCGCTGTGTAGGTGGAATCGGTGAAATATCACTGAGCAAAAATTAATAGTGGTTTGCATATTAATATGGACAATGTCGATGCTGTTAACACAACATTATTTTTATACTTGAATGTAGTTGTAACTGTTAGGTAGATTTAATTGTTAATCGTTTGGCGTGTATACAAAAGATAAAAAGAAGCAGCTGATTTAGTTTTAGCCTAAGGCTTAACGGGAAATTGACTTTCATTTTCACGACAAAGGTATGGCTCTTTGTTATAAAAGGTGATGTTGATGTTTCTTCCTTTTCATGGTAATATTAATATTTGTCATTATTATAGAGAGATATAAATATAGTTTTTGCAATGATCTTAGGTCGCGGTCGCGGAACACGCATGGCTGGTGGACAGATAGGCGGAGATGGTGAGGAGGGTGAGTGACTGTACCGGTCAGGCACACATTGATAGCGTTCGTTTTAAATTCAGTAAATACATATTATTAGTAACGAAAGCAACTCTTACCCGTTTACATGAACCATGTTTGTAGCCATGATATATCATGATCGTTTCGATATATTTTTAAAACGTACACGGGGTGTTTTAAAGCTCCCATTGATGTGTTTAAATCAGCGTATTAAATTTTATTGACTTAACAATCAACAACCAAAGAAGCTTAACATAATGCATGCCTGTGTTAATCGTATTTCAGATATTAACGTGGTAAATCCAGACGAAAGAGAAATTATGAATCAATTACTTGCAATGGAATCTATTAAAGGTATAATATACATTGTAATACGTCTCCACAAGAACACATCCGCACCTGATTTGGCTATCAATTAATGTTGTGTTAAATACCATTAAGGAATCATTCTACAGATATTCGACAAAACTGTCAGTTGGTATTCATCCCAATACAACCACATGCCTTATCGAAGGTCTTGCAGGTATACATTGATCTGATTTGTTATATGTAATGTATATACGTAAAGAACGTTATAAACGTATCCGAAATTAAACCATGCCAATTTGAATTATTCTTTCATCGTTCAGGTTAGTTCAAGTTTGTTTTTTTAAACACATGTTGATAGCCAGTAATTGCAATTGTTGAAAAAACATCGTGTGCATGAAACGGAGCCTTTTGTTAAGGCAGACGTGTTTAAGTGTTTAAACTGTAGTAGAATTATTTTTATCAAAATCAATAGAATTGTGAAATTGATTAGTAGTTACTAATGGGATCACGTATCTTAATTATCTTTTTTATACGCAAACTTACCAGATTTGGTCAAATGTTTCAGCCCAAAACAGCAGTGCTTCAAAGGCAAGAGAAGGCATGAACACAATAATTATTATTGACATTTCCAACAGCATGGCCGGTGACGGAATACTGCAGGCGACAGGGTTTCTTACAGAGTTTCTAAACGGTATAAACATTCTTATTGACAGTATATAAAAGGGTGTGGTCAGAATATGTTTCAAGAACCACCACACTTAAATACATTTTCAACAGCATGGCCGGTGACGGAATACTGCAGGCGACAGGGTTTCTTACAGAGTTTCCAAACGGTATACACATTCTTATTGACAGTAAAGGGCATGGTCAGAATATGTCATGAACCACCACAGTTAAATACGAAACTAATCACGACATGGACAAAAAAGTAATACGTAGCGTTGCATGAATTAATCAAATGTCGATAACAGATTTTTGCCCGTGGAAATGCTTTGTAACTCAACCTATTTCCAGATTATTGCGTTGAGTGCATTTATGTAAGTGTGTTTCATTAAATACACCAATTGAGCGCTCGAGACCATCCGAATTCTGCATTTAAACGAGCATATATGTATTTATGAAATATGTTTGCTGCTTCAATAAGTTGATTCTAGGGTAAAACAATTGAAACTGTTCGCAAATTAACTTCATTCACAGGATTGGAACACATACGTTATGCATTGAACCTAGATGAAAACGTTGCACTTGTAACTGTTGGAGAGTCGGTGGAGGTTGCCCAACATTTTACTAACGACTACAGCCAAATACGAGCCATATTGCGTATGTTTGGAGAAATCCTAACGTTTTCAAAACTCTTTGCTTTACAAGCTACTCCTTTTATTTGGACTACCTGACATAGAATAATAGAGGACGATTACCCGTGTCGGAACTACATAATTTAATACAGATTAAAGGTAATTAGATCAATCTCAGGTTTGTCGTAAGATGCTAGGTGAACTAGACGAATGTTTGATGTGTTTTGGAGAACAAACACATTTAATATATTTCGACGACTGTATATATATATAATGTATATATAAGTTTATACCAAGAACCCTAGATCTAAAATTGCACTTCTTGTATATTGAGTACACATTTTCAGTATGGTTTATATTTCAGACGGTATATATTCAAACGGACCAACTAAATTGCATCAGGCCCTCCTGTTGCCTCTTTGTATCTTCCCATCGGCTGCAAGTCGTGGTAAGTCTCATGGACATGTTAATTCCATTTCGAGTTTTTAGCGAAAAACTGTTATAACTTTATTTTTACAAAAATATTATTGATGCATGTCTGTAATCTGTTTGGATAGATACAAACTATTAAAAATTCATTTCAACAAATTTCTAAAATTCGGACCCCAAAGGGCCAGTTGGTAGTTTTCTGAAGTTCAGTTAATAAGTTTGATCTGCGCAACACTATTCAAACTTGAGTTGGACAGTGTTGCACACAGAAAAATAACCAGGATCACTAACATGTCAGTGCAGCACTGTCCTGCATATAATACTTATCATATTAAATGAGTTAGGATGGTAACATACTTTAAATATTATGTCATTATTTATATGTAGTACACATATTATATACAGAAAAATGTCTACCTTTGATTTCACTTTGTTTACCCTAATTTAGAGAAATGTTAAATATGGTTGAGTACATAAATTATTTTTGTTTCGTAACAAAAAAACACTAATTACAACAATAATGAATCAGAGCAACAGACAAGGTGTGTATTGGCGTAAATTCGCAATTATGAAACGCCTCGTATACAATTATTTGAAAAGTTGGTAGTGACCGGATTCAGACCACAAGTCTTTAAGCTGCTACTTCACATATAAATAGACATACATATATGAGGCCAAAAACCTTGTTTATAATGTAAATATTACGATAATCATCAACTGCAGTCGATTTAATATCACTTAATAGTATAATAAAATAACAAATAAAACCGGACTGTTCGGTGTGTGATATTGAAGAGTCGATGTTAATTGTACGTGTCCAATAGCTCCTATTAAAACGAAAAATTATACAATATTTCAAAACTTTTTTTCCGTTCATTGATTTCTTTTAAAAATATTGCACGAAATATATTGGAAACACTCGTACAAACTCAATTTAAAATGTCCTTCGGAATATTGAACCCTGGTTCTCTGCGAGAGAGGCTGACACTCTAAACGCATTGCTTAACACGTTCACACGTTTTGAAAAGCGTTACTTTTCGATGTGGTTTGTAAACTACGAAACTCGGGAAGCAAATTCGATTGGCTGTATGGACCACGTGGTAATTTTACAACATCAACCTAAGAATTATGAATAGCTGAAAAGCGTCTCTAGACGCTTTTGAAATTGGGTTGAACAAAATGCGTTGTAATGACTAAACCAATGTGTTTCAAACTTTTATTAATGTTTTTCCAGTCAGTTGTATCCAATAATATGTCAATATAATAGATTTGAAACATTTTTTTTATTTGTGTCATTTTTCCAATCTGCGAGGTAGCAGCTTTAATAATGAGCCTGTTTAATTGAAATAGCAAATACAAATAGCCAGGCATAGCCTCAGCAACAATGTGAACAGTGTGAAGCTGAGCTACAGCTATATCTATGCAGTCTAACATGTTGTACTAGTATGAGCTACAGCTTTCTCTATGCATTCTAACATGCCGTACTAATATTCTAGTTTACGAAGCAAACCATGTCAGTAAAAGCAATTGCGTTACATGTCAACAAAGTTTCACTGTCGAAGTGTGTTACACTTAAGTATTGCATCTTTTTCAAATTTATATATAAGTGAAATAAACGGAAGCGGCTACTTTGTTCGATGAATACCGTCATTTCGTAATATCGCGATTTGCAGTATCGCATTTAAGACTCTACAGTATATGATAAAAACAATGGGGGGAATACTCAATTATCTCTTTCTCTAAATAATGATTTTCTACTGTTAAGTTTATTGGCAAACCATTGTTAGCTCAAGAATGTGTCAGTGTATTACTCTTGTTGGATTAGAAAAACACGACAAAAATTCCTTCTTTAACTCAAGTTTGCTCCAGGATGAAAACACTCGAGTCATACTATCGAAGGTCTCAATCTTTCGAGGTTTCCAAACTAGGAAGTGCAAAAGTTATACTAAGAAGTTTGGTATTCCGAGTAATTATTAATTTGTCACAAACATAAGTAGTTGCAATGTTCAAAATTTATCCAATATATAAAACAAACTGTTTTGTTTAGTCAGTTGGTCACTTACCATAAATGACGGATCATTGAGTTGTTTTAACTACTGATACAGAATACGGTTTGCTACCATTTGAAGTGTATGATCGTGTTCGGGATTGCTTCAAAATACCTATAAATGTCATGGTCAACACAAATAATACTTGGCATGATATTATATTAGCATCTCTGTTGTGTTCGTAAGCCTGTTAATGTAGTAATGACATACGGCATTGCAATTAAATTTTAGTACTAATGCTTGACCAAATTTAGTACCTACATGGAAGAATCGTGAGGTAAGAGTAAAACAATTGTCCATAAATTTGAGATTATATACGTTAACTAGTACAAATATATAACTATATTATTTTAAGGTATCCAGAACTTTGGCAGTCATGTGGCAGCGCCTCGTGTGATCCTGATCTCGGATGGCCGGATCAGCATGAGACCTGACGATTCGCAACAAGCACAGGAAGTGAATCCGGTACGTGTCTTTGTCAAATTTGTACATTTACACTACAAGTTTTGCTGCATTGTACCGAAGTTTACATAGTTAACTTAAGCGCACAAGCACATGCTAGTGGCATTTTCTCTCTGTTCATGAAATTCAGGTTGCAATAATGGCACAACCGAATTGTCAACAATATATTGATAAAGACATGAGTGCTTGATTAACATAATTACACATGAATACGTACATGTTTATTTTGTAAACGACGTTTTGTACGAGGAAGTAGCAATTTGGATTTTCATACAACATTGTATACGATGTGTTACAAACGGTCCCAATAATCGCTTATTTTCAGTTGCAAAATGAGGCCCTCAACTCAACGACCACAGCCACCCAGATGACCATGTGCCAACTTACTTGCATCCCAGTAGGGAACTGCAATCGAGTAAGTCTACGATTTTACAACTGAATTGCCCGTTTCAAGGCGATGGCCCCAGTTTCAATCATCGTATGTTTTGTGTTGTGCTGTGCGTTTTGATGTCGAAAAGACAATTAGTCACTCGCGTCTAATTAAGGATCAGATACACTTATATTTTGCTGACATTTATGTATGTATAAATGTATTAAATTCACGTCTTGTAAACTTGAACTGAGAATTATTATAACGAAAACAGACAGCAATTATATACCAATTAACTTGAATTAATATCGTTATTCTGAAAGATGTATGTGTCTTCGGATACGTCATTCCAAATAATGTATACCTTCAGCGAATCAAAAACATAACACGCCACGCCCTAGTAGTCCTACATATTTTGTTTCAGGAATTCCTGACATTGCTTGCGCAGTCAACTGGTGGTCAAATGTATGAAAGGGCTAGGGCTACACAGCTTAGTCGCTGGCACCTGTACCACGTATGACCAAAATGAGCAATATTAAACAATTAATCATAGTAACGTAATATATAACTAAATGTTAACTTTAGTATAATGGTAACTGAAACAATGTTAGTTTAGTGTTTGACACTTAATGAATATGCGTTAATGATCATGAAGCAAAGGTGAAATATTTTTTTCATAACCTTTACCGTTAGGTCTGACACAAGACATTCTAAACAAATTGTTTTAATTGTCGCTTGTATATCCACGTGTTTTGTAACATTAATATCAATTAGACTTCTTACGACAGGTTGTCGTGGCGCTTCTGAAGCAGCTGGGTCAGTCGGAGCCGGCCAGGGATTCGATCCAGCAAATTCTGTCTTCCCGCTTAGGGCAATGTGAAGGCACTGACGTGGTAAGCTGAAAATGACGTCATTTGAAATTCCACGAATTGCGAAATTGCATGATCCGTATTGTATGATAATTTGTATTTAAATGCGTTTAATTTATTATACATACATTATACGGCCACTTTGTTACCGTCATCCAGATTTACATCTACAATAAACTGTGCTGCTATTTCACATTTAGCTTGTCTATGTCGCACGTCGTATAGAGGACCAGAAGCTATATGTGTGTAAACGATAAAATATATATAAAAGATGTATATACGAACACAAAGTAAATCGACGATATTGCTGTTATTTATGGGAATTGTATTCTACAGGATGAGGTTCTAACGCTATGGCGACAACCGGAACCGGATTTGGCTGCTTTTCAACGTCGTTTGGAACAGCGGGCAGCGGGAAACCAACAAGGACAAGAAGGTGTTGTACTGTGTGTATGTCACATTGGACTGTTTCCCTGGTTCAGAGCTGCCTTTACGCTTGCTACGATAAATGAAATCACTAAGCGCTAACTAACTAATAAGTCTAATACTGTTTATGTAAAGGTTAATAATGAACAACTTTGTACTTTATACACGCATGTCATCTGAAAGCGTTACTGTTAAGCTTAGTGTATTATATGAATAGGACATTTAGGTTTATACTTTTAAAATTTTAACTCCTAATATTAGCTAGCAAATATGTAAATATAAACATAATGATCATAAATTTTCGTGCAAAATACCTTCGTTGTTATTGTTATTTGATGGTACATATACATAAGAAAATAAAGGGAAATATTCGCAAATTGGCAAACTTACAGTTTTAACATGATGTCACATTTCAAAAACGAAGTATATGTTATTTAGTTGACAGCGATTTGCGAAACAATTTCCTTTTATCCCGAAGGTCGAATGGTTGATTTATGCGGAGGAAAATCTGTTTACTTTAAGTTATTTTATGTGTTTATATAATATTTGTTTTGATAAGTCCAGATACTTTTGAGTGAGCAGTTAAGACGTTCCATGACATTTTTTTCAAAAATACGAAAACCTGGGAATAAATCCCTTTATGTGAATTTTAAATCATTGCAAGCAATGACATGTATATAATATTGCAGTCTGCTTCCATTGTGGGGCATGCCAAAGATGTAATTGGGTCCCAAATGGGTATAACAAAGTATACTTTTAATGACAGGAATGCGTATGGGTGGTCAAGGCATCGGAACATCGGGCATCGGTGGAATGCCGACGATGGGCAGAGGTCGGGGTATGAATCCTGCAGTACCGGAAGGTCTAGGCATTCCAAGGAGTAACAGAGGATTAGCACCAGCAGATATGTCTCGTGGAAGCGGCCGTCCTCAAACGGGGTTCCAAGTACATTTAGGGCAGGTAGGCCGCAGCGATGACTCAACCGGTTTACCGTCGGTTGGGCGAGGAGTAGGCGGTTTATCCGAAGGCAGTGGAAGAGGTCGTCTAAGATCATTCAACAATGACAGAGACGATGTCTTCAACATAGGTATGCGCGATATGTTTCACATGAACGATTTTGCGGTCGCTCAACGTAGACGAAGACTGGAAGAGGAGCGAACAGAAATGGACAAAAGGGAAAAATTACCGCCTGAACAGTTAAGGCTAGAGAAGCTTCCAGACACAGGCAAAGCACAATGGCCTTCAAAGGATCAGTTGAAGCCTTCCCATCGACTGGAACGCGAGGTCACCACTACCACCATGGCATCAGAGGTATCGTACCCAACCTTAAGAACGAGGGCCTCTGGCAATGGCACCAGCGACCAAGCGAAACCAGGTAATAAATACATGTATATATAATTGAAAGATCCACGAGAGTTGTATAATAGCACTCATATCTACGCCATTGTTCGGGTAACTCATTATTTCGGTATTGTTATCTAGTTTTCAATAGACATCTCAAGTCTTAGCATTATTTAAATAATGTACTTACTAAACTCCACAATAATTATAAGGCCACATTGTCATAATTATAAAATGCTGTATATAACCGCTCAATTACGTCTGATACCTTGCCAGTTATTTAGAACAATTATACAGGGAAGAAGCTAAAATAAAGATGTGTGTTCACTGCATTCAGGTATATGTAAATATGTGATTGTATATGACTATTTCAGGATGGAGAATCAAACACCAACCAAACCTGGGTCAGTTCCAAGACCACAACCCGGATGACTCAGGATCTGTGTCCTACGACACAGACTAAGGAACTACGGCTTCCATGGCCAGAACAGTGCTCGATACTTTGTCGTAATATTAAACCCTGGCCAATTGTATGCGTTGCTACATTTCAACTTGAAATTTCATATGTTATTGTACAGTTTAAAAACATACTTGTCTCCAGTGTTTTAGTATAACTTGATCCGAATATTTTACGATGCATGTGCCGGTTTTATCGTGTTGTCTAAACCATTTGTCCGTTACATCCGCATTATTATAAATATGTGTGCTTAATCAGACAGTATAATGTCATTTGTATCTGCATGTGAATATATGTATTCCATTATGCCATACCTTACCTAGAAGATTATCTTGATCATTTGGCTATACCTTAGTAAACAAATCTCCATTAAATGTATAAATATAGATTTACGGACATATTTCTACTTTCCGGTCATTCATGTAGCACATGACTAATACTAAACATGTTGACTTGAATTAATAGTATCCATTAACCGTTGATAACTTTATTTCTAAAATCATGTAATGCAGTTTATGTTGTCCGGTGAAATGGAATTTATATAATATGTGTAAAATATGTGCAGAGACTATTTAATACCGTGTGTAATTTTTTTGTTATTTAAAAGTGATGTATTTTATTTGAAAAGCTTATTGTGCAGAGTATGGTGTGTTTCATCATAATTGAATGATAACCTTGTGTGTATAGTTAAAATATATGTTCCTGTCTTTCGCTGAAACGGAAAACTATGCCATTGTTGTTTATTTTGAACATCTATGTGCTATTCCGCTTTATTTGATTAGCAATAAACGAGTTTAATATGTACATGTGCATGTTTGAATGTACGTTGATCTATTCTGGACTAATAGTAACGTTTTGCCCGATCTTCGGGTATCAAGTATGGCGCACAATATTAAATTTATTATAAACAATACAACCGATATGTACATTTATATAGAATTTTCCTCAAGCTACCTTGCTTTATTATTAGCTTATTGCAGAAAAATGATTGGTATTGAAGAGTGAATAATTAGAATTAAATATTAATAAACAATAACCCCGAGAGCTACTTATTGTGGTGTGGAACCATGTATTGACATCGAACGCTTGGTATAAAACACTGTCCGATACTCCGGGTCTGGAACAAAGGAGTGTACGTTGTTTTATTCCTATATGACCCCGTACCCTGAGTATGAAACCTTTGAAAAGAGACTTGGAGCCTTGGTACGGAGATATGGAACTTTAATATTATCCATTACTAGCGACCCGGACTATTGAGGGGTAGGAATCCTGCTAACAAGGCCCGTATGTCGCAAGAAGAGGATTGCCAGCCTCAGAGCACCCAAAGTTCCTAGTGTTTTCTCAATAACATAATTTTGATTACCTTTAATATTTCTCACGATGTTACTGCACTTACATCCGGGTAACTCTTATTAAAAAAACTGCTCACGCGTAACGTACACGGGTTTTAATTACGTAACTATTACGACTAATGCTATACATTTATTATGCCACCAGTGCACAATTACGTTGAAGATGTTGACCCAATATTTTTAAGCGTTATTATACCACTGACCGATAACACAAATTAACCCAGCCTACTTTCTGTAATATCATGTCCCTGACTGATAACATGTTTTAGCTCCGCCCACATTAACGAATATCATGCTACTGTCCCGCCCACTTTTCGGAACTACTTTTTGTTGGCGTGGAATGTCACTTACGTGGTTAAAATGTAAACAAAGAATAGATCTATACAATGCCAACATTTTAATTCACAGAAATAAAATTTACTGGAACAAAACATTTAAACATTATTCAATTGACAAGAATAAATTTATTATGTCAAATAAGCATTATGCAAAAACATGCAATGCACAACATACAAAACCTGTCAATAAAATCTTAGAAAGCTGATATTTTTAAAAGCTGAAAAAATTACAGATATCACAAAAATTGAAATTCATGAAAGAATTGGATGAAATTTTGTGGCTGTTAATCTATACTGAAAATTTGGCTAGGGATATGAAACCAAATCACTCAGACCATTAATTGTATCAACAAGGGAAAAGGAACTGCAAAGTCCCTAATTATTCATCAATATCCATGGATACACCATTACATAAAATTCAGTGAAACCATTGCTGCAAGTTGTAAGTGTAAGTCTTACCAAGGAAGAAGCTACTAAAATAATTTATTTTGTGTCACTTTAATACAAATGCAATGTTTTAGAAAAATGCTATTAATAACAGTTATTTTAAATAGACAATTACATTAAAATGTTTTAATCATAAGAAAGCACACAAATACTAGAATCTAGCCAGGTAACAACAATTATTTTGTTTGAAATGAAGGGTAAAAAAATATAAATAAAATACAAATGTTAAAAAAAAAAAACATGCTGTTCAAGAAATTATGGTCAATATAATAAAAATGAATTCTTTATTAGAAATTCGAATAAATACTTGCCATTATAATTTGATTCACAACAAATCAATTTATTTCTAAATGAAATGTCAAATGTAAATAAAAAGATGGCTTTAAAAGTTATAAACAATAGGTTTTGTTAAATAACATGCAGAAAAGTCAATGTGTTATAATTTAAAACATGAAATAGGGAAATAGAATCTACATGAGAAAGAGAAAATTGGTAAATGATGCAAAACCATTTGAAGAATATGAAACTGAAAAAAAATAGATCTAATTATGATGGTCAACTAAGAATTCTTCAATTTAAAGTCATGACAACTAGTTAAATGCAGTTTGGAACTCATAGACAAGATAATCTGCCTTTTGATACAGTAACACATATCCACTAGCTATACGTAGTGTCTAGAAAATGTCACATCAAAACGTGTTACTCTCTGTCTGTTGCAACAACTTTCAGTGGCTGTGAACCTGAAAATATTAAAGAAATTCTGACACCTTTTGAAAATACGGTAACTCACAATAACATACGCAAAACAGCATATGTTAATAAATGACTAAATTAATTCAATACATATTTAAATATAGGCACCTATGGCTCTAAAATAAGGCAAAAAAAGAAGGCAAAATATTATAATTTGACTTTTATTTGTGCACTCGAAGATGGTATTACCAGGGCACTTAACAATTGCTTGCTCTGCCAGGAAGGACGTGATACCGAAGCTTTGTGATACCCATTGCTGTCCCACCAATATAATGCAGCTTTAATACGAGCCCGCATCGCAAACACGACAGGCTGCATCTCTGTTTCCTGCAGACTGCAGATGCGTTCCCCACCCAGTTTGACATCGCACTTGGGTGACAGTTTTTCAGAGCAATCGTCCACCTCTCAACTTTGAACGCATTATGAACTGATGGAAAAGTTGATTAACGACGCACTTGATAATAAATCCACTGGTTGTTTTACTTTTAAATTTGTTTCGTTGTTGAATATTCACATACACACGTACTGCAAACAGTTGAAAGGTAATCGTTATGTCGACTGCAGTCTTCTTCTTTTGTGTGTGTTAATAGATGAAATGACGTACATGTATTTATATCATGTTCAATGTTCCAATAAGTAGCAATTTCTCGCTTCAATTTTTGGTTCATTGGTTAAATGTGTTTTAAAATGTTCAATTGTTGATGATTTTATAAAGAACTATTTGTTATGCGTAACTATGCATCGACACTAGTAGACGCCGTCAGGCCGTCTCATTTGCATATTGTTTGTACTGTAAATTGCTACATGTTTGCGATTTAATTAGTTTAATGTATTATATTAATTATAAAAAACAATATTTGCAAAACGTGGCATAATAAATAGAATATATGGTTGGTGACTTTTGATATCATGTGATATCAGACTCGTCCAATATAGCGTAGGAAAAGGCTCGCCTTTTTCCTACGCCATATCGGACTCGTCTGATATCACATGATATCAAAAGTATGGACTGTCGAAGAAATGCTTGCATATGAATTGGACATTTGTCACACAAGTTTCATTTTTAAAACATGTTGAAACCCCCATGGCACTGATCATTTTGAATCGGTGACCATAACAGTGTCTGTTTTATACGTATTCTCTCTGTGAAATAACGTGTCACTGGCCCTTTATATAGGATCATAAAGTGTCCATGTTGTTTCAACGCCATATTGTATTGAAAATGCGTGTGTGTGTGTGTGTGTGTGTGTGTGTGTGTGTGTGTGTGTGTGTGTGTGTGTGTGTGTGTGTGCGAGTGTGTGCGGGTGTGTGTGTGCGAGTGTGTACACGTGTGTGTGTGCGTGTGCGTGCGTGCGTATGTGTGCGTGTGTATGCGTGTGCGTTTTGGGCGGGTGTCGGTACGGGCGTTCGTGCGTTCGTGTGTGTGTGCAGACAATGTACATTGTGCACGTCTGAATAATATGTCTTGTATTGTCTTTACAAAATTACAACCTATATGCAAACAAATGTGCATGTTGTATAACCGTATCTACTTCAGTGTTTAATTGAGAAGTTACGTATTGATTTATTTGAATTATTGCAAACCTAAACACGTACATTTTTGTAACACCTACTGTTGGAAAAAGTAAAATGATAACTTTTAAGAAAAAGTCAAATAATAACTTTTAAAGTAAAAATGTATTTCATATTTGTTCTATTAGTTTATGTCTTTCGTGAATTTGGGTCATTTGCTTTTTAAATGTAAACGGTTGTTCCACGGCTGCTGAGATGGCACTACACTGGTTTGAGTTCATCTCGGCGAAACACAGCTATATTGAATTAGATAAAGTTATTTTGGCATAAAGCGATGTTTGTAGGCTTGTATGCTAATACAATTTGTTGTTGTTGTTGTTGTTGTTGTAAAGTGTTATCGATGTTTACAGTGGCACACTTTTTAATAAATGTATAGATAAAGGGAGAATTTGAAGTTGTGAAGCAGTTAATAGGGCTAAGGTCAAAATGTAGAAAAACAATACGAGGGGTTATCCAAAAATACATAGAGCTCGCAAATAATGTGACGCGAGTCGTGGGAAAACCGGATTTAATGCATTTGCGTAAAGTGTCGTCCCGCATCCGGGACAGCATTTTCCGCCTACAGTGGATTTATGATTATAAGCGACTTCCTTAAAACAGAAAATAGCGGAAAGTGTCGTCCCGGATCAGCCTGTGCGGACTGCAGAGGCTGATCTGGGACGACACTTAACGGACATGCATTAAGCCTGGTTTTCCCTCGACAAGCCTCAAATATATTGTTAAATAGACGCCGTTTATAAAATGTATATGTATAGTGAGTGTATTCGTATTGTGTTTACAACTTACAGTGCATTGCGTTTACATATCCACAAAACAAAATAGACATACACAGTTTTAAATACGGTTAAAACCGATACAATAATAATCAACCAGACAGAACATAAAAGTTATTCGACTGGGCCCGTCAACTCATTTTACGAAATGTTGTTTAGCTATCAAGTTTCACAATACAATCGATCATTGATGTACTCGTAAGTTTTCATAAAAGTTATCTCTAAAGCCATCTTTCATCTTTAATCGAAATATATATAAAAAAGTTATTATTCGTATCCGCTTGGTTTTCTTGGAAGAAATCGACAACAATGTACGATAAATACTTTATCATATTCAATTTTAAAAATGCCCTTTACACTATTAATGGAGTAAACATATGCAATCAAGTATCAAACAACACGAATAAATAACAATTTCGACCAAAATGCCAACTCCAGAAATGTTGGTGACGTCATATGGAAGAGTATTTGCAATATATGACATATGTAAATGAGTAATTAGTATACCCAATGGAAATGCTCGAGACACATGTATTTGATAAAAATATTCGTAATGGGCGCATTACACGGAAAACAAGGTAGAGCATGTGATAAAAGATACTTCGAGAAGCTGACAACTGATTCCGCCTGGACAACGAATTGAACAATGTAGGCGTTCGATAAAACACTGTTGCTTTATTAAAAACACGTTAAGCTTTCGTTACATTAATGAAACTCTCTTATTTACTAATTGTACGTAGCCAACAAACATTCCGGTAAGTTTAAAATAAATGTATATGATCTTTTTAAAAATATATCACATTCAATCTATATTATGAATTGCGCAATATTTTTATAGATGGAATACGTCAGCACCACATTTACATACTCATTTAACAATAAGAAAATCAGAGGTGAATCTGTTGTTATCTAGTAATCAACGGCCCAACTTAAACGTTTCTGCTTCACAAGATCTGATAACATTTTGTTTTCACTTTTGGCAACATTATCGGAAATTGTCAGCAAATGTTGGTGTTTGATGGTCTTTGATGGTGTTTGAACAATTCAAAAGACGCACATTGTTATAATGTTGTGAAATTCATTCCAATTCATTGTGAGCAGCCTAATATATTGAGACATTGAGTAAGAAATTAAAGCAGCCACTTCACAGGTGATTAGACATATATAACTCAAGCAAAAAATGTTGTTTGTAATGTAAACAATCCGATGCTCATCAAATGCAATCAATAAGGCATCACTTATTAGTGTAATAACAAAAGAAATTATAGCGGACTAAACGACTCTTTTGGGAAAGCCCTTCTAAAAATAGACTAGTTCTATTCGGTGTGTGATATTGAGTAATTGTAATTTCGGGCCGTTCATGAACATGCCCGATGCGATTCTAATAGCTTATTAAAACGAGAGATTATATAGTATTAATGATTTTATTAATTTACGTTTATGTATAGATTTCTTTAGTACAATAAATATATTGGAACAATGTAACGCAACCAAAGCTTACTTATATCACCACTGAAATGAAAAATTATCAGCACTTGCTGGGGGTTGAACCCGGGTACTATGCGTGAGAGGCAGACGCTCTGACCGCGCCGCTAAAGCCACTTGCACAAGGCGCTAATTGTATGTTTTGTAAACAACGGGATTCCGGAAGTGAAATGGATTGGCTGTTTGGAACACGTGGAAATATCACAACAACAACCTAACAGTTGTTGAAAAGAGTTCCGAGACGCTTTTGAAACAGGGTTGAAAGAATGTGTTGTAATTATTGAATCAGGGTGTTTGGAACGTTTTTTAATTTGTCAACAATGTTATTTCAGTCAGTTCTATTTAATAATACCTTATTTCACTATATATGAAACAATTGCTTTCATTTTGTCATTTTCCCAATCTGTGACGTAGCAGCTTTAATACCATCGAAAAGTAATATGCGGCTTACAAAACAATTGTTGGTTTCCGCTTAAATGATGTTTTCCGCCGACTGAAAATTTTGTTTACCTATCGATCAATAATTTTTTTTTTGACTTCCGGTAAAATGTTTTCGCTAATATGCGTGAGACTGGCACTCTAAGTAATGATGTACCGTAAGGTACAGTTTCTTTGGTTGGAGGCGTTTAAACATTCTACATGCAGTCCAATATAGCTAAACAGTGTTGTGAATATGCCGCGAAGAGAAAAAGATTTTAAAAAAAACAACAAAAACATATTTTACTCATCCCGCCCCCCCCCCCCCCCCCCAGATTGTTTTGGAGACGTAAGTGAAAACCAACCATTACTTTGTGGCCTCAACTTCGTTGCACAAATTGAAAAGTATATGTCTTCTTTAACAAGATATTCGACGGCTGTGTGTGGTAAAAATAATTCATGTAAATTGAACTTCCTCTTTCAGTAATTAATTGTGTTAAATAGTTAGTTTTATAGACCATTTTCGACATAATGGGTACTATGCTTGCTAATTAAACATAAGTTAATTAGTTATTAATTTGGTGGCTCTTTTAATATCAACTTGTAGTCTCGCCAGCCAACATGCACGTATAAAACGCACGGGTTTACAAAACAAGTTACTTGGTATCGAGAAACAAATAAATCTGCAAATTATTGCACCAACATGCGTCAAACTGTTTAAACTAGTTTATATCAGTTGGCAAACTGACAGAATAAAGTATCTTAATATTTATGAATAATAGTTATTATTGTCAGTGCATTATTCAACCCAAAACAAAATAATTTAAGGTCAAATTACACCAAATCGGAAGTCACATTCTCAGGGTTACATGCTGTCAGTTAGATAATAAACACATAGGGTTCAGTGTATAATGCATATGATTTTTAAAATACAGTTTAAATGATATGTTTTGGTATCAATTTAAAGGTATATATGTAAGAAATAAGAAAAAAAACAGTTTTAGGGATTACTTTATCTTAATGGTTCCCATGCTTCATAACTTTTGGCCCATGTATTCATGCACAAAATGGCAGCCCCCATGCCTGTCAAAACCTGTGTGTCTATTCTGAGGTAAATATTTTGAGTCACAACGTATAGAAATTTTTGACATGCTGTTTTTTCAAAAGGTTATGGCCTTATCTTTTAACAATGTATGGTGATATATTGGGAAGTCGCTTGGTCATGGTGAAAATTGAGATCAAACATTGAATATTTTATTTGTAACAATGAAGGAATATATTTGCGCATGAATAACCGTAAGTATTAACATCTGGCGAGTTGACATTTTCGGAAATCGGTCCCTTGGCCAGCGTAATATAAACAGCCATCATTAAGAACGTAGTTAGTAGGATGTCTGTCGCATATATAACTAGATTAGTATGGCATTTCACGATATTGTTGAAACAAAAACAAAAAAATAATTGGACGATTGCGTTTCATAAGCATTATCGAATAAAATTAACACGTTTTCAAGAAAGCACTACATAGAATCGTACTTAAAAGATAATAAATACGAGCCGTGTCGTGATTAACCCGGGCGGACTGCAAAGGCTAATCCAGGACGGCACTTTCCGCCTACAGTGGATTTATGTTTAAAAGAAACTTCCTTGAAACAGAAATACCATAACAGCCGAAAGTGCCGTCATGGAAAAACTATTTTGTTCGAGTTTTCTGTGTGAAGTATGGACATGCACGTGAGCTTTTTTCATATCATTTATAATGTTGTGCACAATCTTGCCTATTGCATAGTTTATAGCTCAAAAACATTAACTAGCACTGACCTACAAGGCGATGATGAATTTGGAAAACAATTATCAAGTGTTGTATGTTTCAAAGGCATCTCAGACACACGTGCTGTTTATCGATTGGTGCCGACGGTTAAAAGCCGGAACTCGAATCTAGTAAATGGTATTTCTGTAGATCGTTGCAAAATGACAAATGGATTGCCCATTATCATGTAAAATTATTATAAAAGCACTATGAAAACCTGTAATTTATGAGATTTGGGTTATATCGTATTTGAATCTGCCATAATTATAAAAAATATGATACTGATATGATACGCATCTAACCTCTATACATGCGTAGGTTTAACACAGTATTTTATGATAACCGATGTCTGTGTTATGTGTCCACTCGGATAAACTCGGATAAACTACACGCTATAATATGCTTTTAACACTTTTCGATTACGCTTTTCGTGTCAACTATTTGCGTGTAAACAATATCAACAAAACGTATATTTTCAAATTTATGATTCACAGTTCATGTTTATGCAAATAGATTTTAAGCCACTGTAATTTTCGAATGTTGTTAGACATTATTAGAAAATAATGTAGTTTGACATAAATTACATTTCAAATGATATTCTTCATTAAATTATAGCATTTTAGACATAAGTATATTTATTCATAAAATTCTATTCCACAAACAATCATGACAAAACAATCATAACGAAAACCATTTACATTAAAATTTGAAATTGGCCATTCTAATATAGTAACAAGAGACAGCATGTTTATTGTACAGCAATATCAATATCATGTCAATAAAAGTTATAAAACTCTTTTACGCCACCAATTCGCATATGATAGCTTCCTGTTAATCACATGTGTTTTCTGCATCCCAAAATAAGTCGGTTAAACCATGAAAATATATATAGATTGGATTTCCGACTTCGACTATTCGTGATTTTGTGTTAAACTAAGGGAGGTAACTGACCGTTGAGTAAGTTTATTCCCGTCACTGTACCGCTTGGGTTTCCGCACAACACCGTTCAAATATATGGATTTATTAGTATACATTACGTGAACTATTTACGTTTCCTTAACGGAAATGGTGAGTTATTTTTTTATTATAAAAGGATCTCCGTGTTGAGATATATAGATCGCTTGAAAAGGTTTTATCTTTAAATTATGTGATATCGAACTCGAAAGTAGGTTTATTATATTTTCATTATTTCGTCTTCAGTTGTAAAGATTCTATAAACAGATTTATATCACTTACATGCAATACATATATTTTACAATTATAACGTGTTCATTTACACCTGCACGGATAATTTTAAGCACATTGTCATGTTTTGTCATGGAAATCGAAAGTAGGTCATATTTTAATACGATTTTACTCATACATTTATATCAACATTCTCAAAGGAAAAACATGCGGACATTCCAAAAGAAAATAACAGTCTTGTTAAAGATTTGTGTAAAACTTCATCAG
>CM051025.1:111210709-111285709 GCA_027627225.1 Congeria kusceri
ACAGAAGTCGAAATGGCCGAGTTGGTAAAAGGCGATAGCATTTTCATCCGTAGGTCTCGGGTTCGAAACCCGGTGGAATCTTTTTTTTCTTTTCTTTCTTTTTCCAAATACTTGTCCTGTTACTATACTTGAGCTTTTTAGTTACGATGTTAAATCTGTCAAGTTTAAATATGCGAAAATCTGTGAACATGTCCCTTTAACCGTCACGTAAAGTTATTATTGTTTTGTTTCCCCGAACACCATTTACCTAAACATATTGGCACGATATAAGTATCACAAAATGCTGTAACTATTGCAATATTGAGTACAAATATATATTAGAAATATCCATTTTACACATAAAAAATCGGAGTGAATGATCTAAAAAGTGGTGCGACATTGGTTTGAACAGTTATTAAATATTGAATACGATAATGATGTAGATGATAATGCTGCTGCTGCTGCTCTTGATGATGATGATATTGGTGATGATGATGATAATGATGATGATGGTGATGATGATGATGATACAATATTCAATCAAAACTTATACTTTATGCTCCCTTTTCAGATACCACAACTAACTTACGAGAATTATTTCGTAAGAACCGTAGTGCACCAGAAAGAAAAGATACCGCCCGAGGGCAGCATGAGCCTTCTGACAAAAGGTCCTCCAAGCATAGGGGGCGCTCCCCAGACGATATGCGTGATGATCACTATAAATCAAAACGACCAAACGATAGTCAGAGACAACGACAGCACGCCAACATGTCAAGAAAAACATCAAGTAAATCCAGTCCGGAAAGGACTTCTCCCCATGTAAAAGGTAAATCAAGACATAAAGATGAACCCGAAAAAGCTTTAACGGATGATTTCATGGAAATATTCCGGCGGAGCACCATAGAGGAATCCCCGGTAACTGCAGGATTTAGGAACAGGCCTTCATCCCAACGATCTTCATCAGGTAAAATACTAGTTAACTATCGACTATAGGTTTATAGTAAATTTTTAAATCAGTATCGTGTTACCTACATTTGCCGTACTTAAATTAAATTACCGTAAAATATCTATATTCTCGGACACTGTAAATCTTCGGACACCCTCTTTTTTAGCCAAAATAATATTTTTTTGTCACTAAATATTTTCGGACATCCTGATTGATTATAAACCATAATTATTGATTCTTAATTTTCGGACATTTGATGACAGTGGTATTTTAGCAGAATTCTAACCTGTTCGCGTTAATCCGGTTACACATCGCACATGTGTTTTTACAAAAGGATGAAGGTCATAAAACCTGGCAGATGAATGAGTGGAGGCGGTGGACCGTTACATTAGCGTTATTGGGTTAAAAGCCATGAGCCATAAATAATGGGTCTACCCGGTTGTGTCTACCGGTATTAATATCGCATACTCATTATCCCATTAAGGAACCAGTCTAAACCAGTCTTAATTATTACCAATAAATTCTGCTTAATTTAATCATCTTTGAACTCGGTGGACAAAAATGCAGTACTGGCGTAATTTTCTGTAAAACAAAATCATACATATGAAATGATTTCAAATTAATTGCAAACATCGCTAAAAATTAATAATACTATACGGCGTGGTATGTAACAAGCACACGAAATCATTAATCGATACTATCCGTGTATATTCGTCAGAAAACGTTATACACCGGTCATATCCGAACGTAATTGCAATATTGTCATAGTGTCTATACATTTTCGGACACCTATTATTTGGGAACATTTGTGTGTATCCAAATTATCGAACACGAAAATTTTTAATTATTTTTTAAGTGTCCGAAAATATAGATATTTTACGGTAAATAATCGTGTATAATTGTGCAAATTGTATATCATATGTTTACCATCGGTGTAATCTATAATCATCTTATCAATTTGAAATACATTTTGTTGATGGTAATAAAGATAATATTCTATTATATAAAAATGTAAAATAAAACAGATATATGTGGTTAAATAATTTTAAAAAATTTGTAATACAACAGACGATTCCGAGGAAGACGAAGGAAAAGCTAGCGTAACTAAGGGTAAATCACATTCGACATCTTCCTCAGGAACGCAAAAATATCTATCCAGGGTCCAAGATGAACCATACCCAGAAGATCCGTTCCTAAGACTTCAGGCTAGAAGGAAAGGCAATGACCAAAATAAAGGAAGGGACAAGCATGGTCAGTCCATGTCCTACTACGATAACAAGGAGTCTTTTTCCGAAAGCTCACGGAGTAGTTTAAGTGATATTTCTGATGACAACGCACAGGACAATCCGTTTAAAAAGCTCGTAGCGCCTTATAAAGATAAAAAGTATAGAAAACCACCGTCAATGAGATATAGCAGGGGCAAAACTAAAAGTTCCAGTAGTGACGAGAATGATAAACATACCCAATCCGGTAATGAAGACAACCCTTTCATGAAATTAGTAGCCGATGTACAAATACCTAAAGATAAACCAGTTCGCAGAGGGAACGTACACAGCAGCACTCCAAAATCAGCATATAAATCGTCCCCAATAAAAAAGGTCGAAAATTCAACATCTGGAAACGCAGGTATGAGAATGATTTACTGTTTGAATTTACAGCAGCTATTTGATGATCTTTGACGATAAATGCGATACTTAAAATATACATGTGATAATTCAAAGTAGGTAATCCATGTATCCGACTGCGACTGCGATGTGTGACTGGCGTTGTTGCATCCGTTAGCACCGATACTATTCCATGTCTCCCATTCCTACTCGCGATCGACACGTTTTAATCCTTCCGCTAAACTGATTTCAGACTGATATGAGTCTGCCTGAGATATTTTGCTATATGAGGCAACTAGCATCTAAGTCCGTCAAGGTTTGGTTGTACCTTATTTTACCAGAAATCAACTCAAACGTAAACAAGGTCAGTAAAATCGAATCAGAATCTACATAACAAACAATTTTATACAAAGAACTTTTGTAGTTCATAATTTAAAATTGGCATAAATTACAAAAACTTTCTTTTTTACGTATTTAAACAAAATCACGTTTCTACTGTACTGACGTCACCTATGACAAATAAATCGTTCAAACTAAATTAGTTCAATGATTTCCAAATAAACGCGTTTAAGTTCACTACGCATGATCGGTTCATTTATAGCTGCAAAATTTTAACATAGTCACAATAGAAGATTTGACGGCGTCTCAAAACTAATCTGTGGCATGCGTTTTCTGATGAAACTGATCACTACAATCCGTTCTATATGCTTTTTTAATAAAATATGAATGAACATACGTGTAATGTAAGGTGGAGCTTATTTTTGAACTTTTGAAATATGATCTTCTTACCCTCTCATTTTGTTCCTATATATAAAAAAGTACATTTGGCAAAATATGAGCACAATTGAACAATATTTAGTGGTAGTTCAATGATTATGAAGTTTCTGATATTGGGTCCCAAAGCTGCAGCGGTACAGCCTACTATTATTTCGCATACTCCCTGTAGATTAATTCTCATAATAAATTAAGAACCCAAATTTAACTGCTAAGTAAAGTGACATTTTCTCCGATCATCGTATTCACAACACAACATTCAATAATTGTTGTTAAAGACCAAGAAGCAATCATCCAGATTTCATTGTTTTGCTGAAAATGTAAAATGTCAACAAACTCATGTTCACACATGTCATGTTCACACTTGTTTGGACTGACTATGCTGACTAGGCAACAGTGTAAAAGCAGTTGTGCTTTTATATTTTGGCCTGGCATCACACCTGCCATTACCACTCTCTGTTCCAGTTGTGGTCACTGCAACCAACCGCAGTGCTCCGTCAAACCCTATGCAGTGCTCCACCTATCGCCTCGGAATATCCATTTCAGTGTCTGTGTGCTGAAATTATACATGTCGTTGAATCAAAATCACATATTATGCTACTCGCTATTTTTCCGATCCCGTATTACCATACTAGCCGGACTAATTTTTAAATGACGTCATCATAGAGTTACGTAAACAAATATAACCTATATCTACAATGAATAGTCATTATTGTAGTTTTTAATCACATAAAATAAGGTAAATGCACATTCGAAATTTATCGTGGTATATAATAAAAGAAATATTACGCTCGTCAATTGTTCCAAGATTATGTATTAGTCTCGTGGCTTGCGCTATTTCGTATCACACTCAAGGCTCCTCCTCTCGTGTGATGCGTCATCACACAAGCCACTCGACTAATACTACTTTTGGAACAATTGACTAGCGTAATATTCCGTATTATTAATATTA
Organism: Congeria kusceri; assembly: GCA_027627225.1. NCBI lineage: Eukaryota > Metazoa > Mollusca > Bivalvia > Myida > Dreissenidae > Congeria > Congeria kusceri. The sequence goes on from CM051025.1 coordinate 111,214,965, forward strand.
TTATTGTGCAGATTTTATATTAACAAGACCAAGGACTACATAGTTCTTACTAGGAAGCTTACTCGCGTTGAGTCTCGGTATTGAACAGAATTTCATTTTGGACGAGCGTAAATAGAAGTTTTACATGCATAAAATCACATTTCATTTAAATATCACCCATATAAATATGGACTATTTTATAGGAAACATTTAAATGCTTGAACAAATCAGCAATTGCAGTAATACAACTTAATATAGTTTTTCTTGAATAAAATAATAGTTATTTTTCTTGACAGTTCATCTTTATTGAGAGCCTCAATAATGACAAACTCAGTATAAATGAGATTTTCAGTGCCGCTGTAGTTTTCGCAAGTAGTTTTTTATAATTGATAAGTTTTCTCCACCATTTCAATAAGTTCGTACATCTATTTGACATCTGCAAGTCCGACTGTTCGTAAAAATTGCTACATGTAGCGATTTTTAGCGCCGGTCAAAATGAACGAGAACGCAGTCGGATACATGGAACAGCACTTATTAAATTTCGAGTGTTCCGTGTTTTCGTGCGTTAAACGGACATACGCAGTCAGACAAACAGTCGCAACACGGAGACATAGAATACCGGCTTTTCTAGTGCCATTTTTAATCTACCACAAATACAGGTGCATTTGCGACATCAAAGCCAGCTGTGTCAAAAGAAAGAATTTTTGAAGATAGTCCTCGTATAGAAAACAGCGCCCACGGTAAATATGCCAACACCGTTAGGGAAATTGCAATAACATTGTAAATGTTGCTAACTCAACTAATTGATAGTTGTTATATATATGTTTTTAGCCTGAAACATTTGGTTAATACAGACACAATGAAATATATTGAGTTAGCAAAACGTGCGACAATTTGTTTGACATGTATCATTTTCAGAACTTATTTGCCAAATCCACATGTTCACTGTTACTGGAATATTTTAAGAATATGATAGCTACTTTATATACCTATTTGAAGAATGTATTAGTAACCATGTTCCATATTTAAAATACCGCTAATACAGGTGAATTTGGAACCACAAAACCAGCTTTTTCGACTGAAAGAATGTTCGGAGATATTAATCGTCTGACAAACATCGCGCAAGGTAAATAAATCAACACAGGTTAGGAAAATTTCAATACCATAGTACATGTTGCTAAATCCACAAAATGTTGGCCAATTCGGCATGTTTATAGTTATTATACTATATTTAAGAATATTATCTTCAGAATACCGATATGAAGTATTAGTAAACAAGGTTCTATAATTAAAATATTACTAATACAGGTGAATTTACAACATCAAAACCGGCTCCGTCAACACGAAACATGTTCGAAGATATTCCTCGCATGGCAAACAGCACCCAAGGTTAACCAAACCATTTTAAGGAAATGTCATTTCCACAGTACATGTTGCTATTTCCACAAAACATCTTCCAAATCAGCAATTTCAGAGTTATTGAAATATATTTAGAATTTGATATCATATACACCGATTTGAAGTATACATTAGTACCCATTGTTCCATATTTAAAATACTTCTAATACAGGCAATTTTGCAACTACAAACCCAGCTTTCTCGACGGACAGAATGTTTGACGATATTAATCCTATGGCAAACGGCGGACTAGGTAAATACATGAACACATTTTAGGGAAATTACATTAACATTATCCACATGTTGCCGAATCCACAATTTCAAAGTTATTGCAATACTATCATAATATAACATTCATGAACAAAATGGTCAATACTGGTGAAAATGTTTAGAAGGCACAACGTACACACATTTGTTTTAAAGGTATCATTTTCAAAACTTATTAAGTCATTAACTAGCTTAACATTGTGCATGTTTCCAAATATGCATGTTCATTTGAAGTTTTTCCGGTAGTAAGCTTCGTAATAAAAATACTACTGCTACAGGTGATTTTGCGAGGTCAAACCCAGCTGTCTCGACAGACAGAATGTTCGAACATATTCCTCCTATGGCAAATGGGACCCAAGGTATATTAAGCGAACCATTTTCACTAATAATATACACATGTTGCCGATTTCACAAAAACAAAGTTGTTGGAATATTGTAAGAATGCGATATCCTTAAGTATATTGACCAATTTGATGTATACAATTTGTAAGTTACCAATGTTCAATATTTCAAATAATACGAATACAGGTGAATTTTCGACCTCAACACCTTCTGAAGCAACTGCAAAAATGTTCGAAGAAATTCGTCGCCTGGTTCAAACCACCCAAGGTAATTCGACTTATAAATCAAAAACACATTATATGTACATGTGGCCGAACTCGTACATCATATTTGTTGGAATAATTTAAGAAGAATCAAAACTGATCCATTCTAATAAAAAGTATTTTTTGCTAACAAAACATACACAAATTGTTTTACATTTATCAAATACAAAACATATAAGTCTAATTTAAACTGGAAACGAATGTACTAGTAGTCACCATGTAATATGTAAAATACATTATAATGCAATGTGTCAAAGGATACTGCAAAAACATACTTTCGGGGACCAATTGCAAACAAACATCTTGCACATTAAGCTTTACAATTAATGTTTGGAATTGTTGCATTATACAATAATACTCATCACAATCTTTTTTGTAGTATTAAGTAATCAACAACTCACCGTATTTAAAATAAAAAAATAATAAATGTGTTGTTGCCTTAACATGTGTTAAAAATATATAACACTTAAAAAAACGAAGTTTTTAATTGTGTTTCCATGCTTACATGCATTAACTGAATGTGTTCGTTTGTTTTCTTGTAGGCAAGGAGCCAATACCTATTCTCACAGCAATGATTGAAGCTGATAAAAGAGGTGACCCAAGGTTATTTGCTTTGTTTGATTCGAGTTAACATATATATAATGTGCACTAATTTGAATAAATATTAACTTGCAATTCTTTACTTTTTCTTTTACAAATGCTTGTTAACGAAGTGCTTTTGGCCAATAGCATTTTACTGCAACAAATATTGCATATGCTTCTAGCTTTCATCTATTACTTAACACTTCTTGGCCAGAAGATTTATGTTGCAAAATGTATAAAGTGGCACACACTGTGTTTTTTCGTGGTTGCAACAATACCTGTTGAAAAAAACAAAATGAAGAGGTATATTTTTTCCTCATTGTTTGAGTAAGTGTATAGAAAGAAAGGGCACTGATAAAAGTGCTATATCAACGAGTCCATATATGTTTTTGCAATCTTGACGGTAACTGATTTACTACAGACAGTTTACTTTTGTCGACAAATGATATGTTAAAAGTCGCATTAACGTTGCTTGCTCTTTGTAGTAAGCAATTCTATGTAACCACACTGTCTCTCTTTACGTTGATTTAATACGTGGAATTTTATTGTTTATAAATTGTTTCACGGATTCACCGCCCAGCATATTTAGGAATAAAAAATGAAATCAATTTCCATGTATATTAAAAGCATAATATAGCAAAGCTAAAGTGTGCAATAAAAATGAGACTTACCTCAGTGCTTAATTTGTATATGCGGTTAGTCAGTGTTGTTTGTTCCAGACGAGTTTTAACTTCATATATCTACTTTCTTGGATTGTAAAGATGGATTTTGTTTTGTTCTCCCCTCCCATCCAACACTTTTTCCAAAACTCTGTTATACAATTTATAACAAGAAAGTATCATCATCCTTGTATGAAAATACGGTTGCCAGAAACAAATAAGTAATTTGGTAATTTATATGTGGTCAACTGAATATAATTTTAATATAGTATTTTTGAGTTTTGTATATATTCCAAGGGTTTGTTTAAAAGTCTGATTATATGTTTTCATACTTGTCATTGTGACACTCCCATATATACTCGATATTGATATCAATTCAGTTAAAGCATGAGAGACAATTGTAAGGAGTTAAACATTTTGCATATAATAATTACAAACCTTAGTCATATATTTTTATAATTCTGACATTATATACTCATACGTGGTTGTATAGTATATTTGATTATTACAATTATTAGGCTCTGTTTTTGTGTTATTTTTATTTTAAAGGGAAATGTGCGCTTAATGACCTTTATTTAACAGAGGATGAGAGGACCCCCCCAACCATTGAACAGCTGATGTCAAGACCTCGAGGTATAAATCATTTAGTTTAGTTATTAACCATACACAAATATGCAATGTAATGTGCCATTTAGAATAGGTTTAAATTATTCAAAAGAATAAATACCATTTTAGGTTATGTGTCGTATTACTTTGTCGGCATACTAATGAATTCACTTATATGCACGTTTTTTATGCAAGAACAACTTCTTCTATTATATTATTAGTTGGTTAGGAAATACATTGATTTAAACCACGCGACCATTACACATTGTTCTTTTCTTTGCAGGAGAAGTGGGTGTGTATATATTCATAGGTAGGTACTAAGTTATTTTGAATTGCTCACGTAACATACTCCGTATCTTCAATATTATTGTATGCTTATTTGAATTGTATCCATTGTTTTATCAACGATATGTTATTATTCTTAACGGTGTCAAATATTCGTTGTTATTTGTCAGTTAAGCACTTTTAAACGTGTTATGTCATCATAAAAGTGCTATATCAACGTGGTATAATACTAATGTAATAGTTGTATGTTGTATTTTATTTTAGGTGGACTAAGCGGACAGAAATGTGAAGATTATATAAGAGGACATCATTTTTTTAAACCTAAAACGTTGAGCCTGTAAAAGTATTGGTGCGTGCAAAGCACTTGGAAATGGTACATTAAAGATACTTTAAGCCAGACATAAAGGTATGTTCAGATCTGTTTAATTCAGTGCGGATAGTGAATTTATTTCAATAAGTTTTAAAATATGCCACTATGTTTCGGTTGTATGCGTTATGGTTTTGTTGATCTGTTTTATCGTTTTCGCTTGTATTTTGTATGCAATGTATCTTCTGTTTGCCATATTCAAGGTAAATTTTAATTTTCAATACATAGTATGCGTGGGAGATGTGCAGAATAGCTCGATACAATTGTATATTACTTTTAATTATGCATGTATATCGATGTACGTGATTACGAAAACAACAAAATTATTAACGTTTCTTGGCGGTTTCTTCAACTTTCTTGTCAATAGTATGTAGCAGCCCAGTATAGTTTTGTTCGCTAGATTTCAAAGAAGTCAGTATATTAAACCACATTAAAGCTTATTAATTTTAAAATTGTAAGCATCCTATTCACAGATTGGCAAATTGACATATTTTTGTTACCTATTCCAAAAAGACAACTATGCTATCTATAAAGTAGCGAAATAACACTCTTGATATAGAAAAAAGACTCAAAACAAGGTGTAGTTTTATATATGTAAAACATAATTGATTTCGAAATAGTATATAGCGTTTATTACGCATCTCGTCGATACGTTTTCAAAACATTTGAATCGCTTTCATATTTCTCTCTCAATTAAACCAGTTGAGACATTTTCGACATTTTTACAATACACAAATCTGTGAATAAGTTACGTTAAAATTAAGTCCTAGCGCTCTCAAACTTCTACGGATCCAGTAAACGGATAATATAGAAGCGCCGGACTGGAGATGATTTTCATTAGATTGTGCTTTGACCTTCGTCAGATCCAGTAAACGGATAATAAACTAGCGTCTGACTGAAGATGATGTTCATGCGATTGTGCTTTAACCTGAACATACTTGTAACCTACTTTCTTACAGAGGAATTCCCGGATGATGACACTGGAATAAGTGATGCTAAACCCAGTGTTCGCCGGGCGGAAATGGGTAACTAACGCTAAGATATTGCTTAAAACAAGACTATATTTTAAATAACGTATTTAAAAGCTGTTAACAAAATAGTACAATATATGCATATTAAATTTTGGGTAATTTCTAATAATGCCAACATAATTATTGTATACTTTAGCCATATTTCTATTGCAATAATAAATATTAAAGTGAGTCCGTGTCCAATTTGCAGAAAGAGAAGCCAGAGAAGGCAAACCCTCAACAAAACACCTGTTCCGACCACTACATTTGGGGAATAGATCAGGTTAGTATGTATTATATTATTTGACTCTAGTTTACAAATTATACACAATATTGATAATTCTAACTGCTGCAAATTAAATGGTTTGGTAAAGCAGCATTGTGGGGACTTTTAATTAATGCTTAATCCTGCTAAAAATGGTGCATGGATTATTGGAACGTGTATACGCGTTACCGTTGTTTAAAAAATGACATAACTTTTAATGAATTGACCGATCGACAAGATATCGCAGACAATGCGTTTTTGCGATTATGAACGACAGGACTTCATTGTTCGACGGAGATGACTTGCACAAGCATTCGTATTCAGTGAACGGTGATTGCCAGTCAAAGACTGGCCTGAATCGGCGTGGATATATTTCAATAACAATATAAACAAAGCGAAACTCCAGTTGCGACAGGAGGAGAGAACTCTTATTAGCAGCCCAAGGTCTTTTATTTATGGCAAGTGACGAATTGCCAAAAACAATACGCAAAACATCACCAATACACATAACAAACACAAAACACACATGAATAAAACTGGGGTCACCGCCTTGGAACGGTCAATGCAAAGCATTGGGGGTTAAAACCGGTCTATGTGCGCACGAACCTCACACTTGGCCCAGAATTAATCACAAAACATGTAAGTGTAAATAAAAATTAACCTCATAGCATCGCAATTCAAATTAAACAGCAATAAAAGAGAATATTATTCAATTTAATTGCCATTTAATTACTCAATAGCTAGATGCAAACCAGAGCAGCAGAATTGCACCTTTCCGAGGCACGATGAAATGAAACAAAAAACAAGTATCAACTACATCTCGTCTTTTTATAAAAAGCATTAAAGACGTAGCATCATATAGTTCAATTTTCAGACCATCGTCATGCAATTTCAGGAAGAAGCCGTAATGTTGGGTGTAAAAAGCCAGATTACATAGCTTTGTTGTATATGTTTATTTTAAACTGAATAAAACTTAATATATTATTCTACATCTTCCTGCTAACGCAAACGGAAAAAAAAAATAATAATAATTTAACTGAATGAACGTGGGTGTTAAAACCAGTGTATAAATCGAAAATACTGTAAAAAATTAATTAAAAGGATACAATATATCCTAGATAATCTTACTCTACGTCACTGAAACAGTAAAACTATTTGAATGATGACGTAATCCAGAAACAAGAATTGATGGATTGTTTTTGGATTTTAAACACGCCTATCCGACAAACATATGTTATAGAGTGTTTGAAATTTTGAGTGTTAATTGCATCGCGAATGTGTTCCTGTTGATGGGTAAGAACAGCTATTTACGGGAACCTTTTTATAAATAGTCTTTACACAGAATGTCATACTTTTACAATGTTTACTTACAAAAAATCTCAAATATTACTGACCAGTCTAATTTGGAATACACGTGTGTGACAAAATCAGGATAAGATGCCAAATGACCGTATACTAATAATCGCATATAATTAAGTTGTTATTATTGAATATATAATTCAAAAGTAAAACAATGGTATAGCGAATACATAGTCACTAGTCTCTGTTAAATGTATATAAACAGAACATTGAAAATATGGTCGCTTTCTGAAGGTTTGTTAATATTTTATATACAAATAATGCGAGTTGTTTTCACTAATTACCACAAGTATATCATTGATTTTTATATAATTTATATGTTGACGGTATATACCCAGTAATACTATCTTAAACTCTTGTTTGCTAATTATAAAACATTTAAGTTGTAATATTATTTTAATTTCGATTGGTAATGTGCATGTATCATGAAACATTAATTCTTACAGGAAATCCGGTGTTCGACGACGAAAGTGGACTCGCCATGGTAGATACGAGAAATTTGCAGGAACTTCTTGGAAGCAACCTGCGGGGTGGTTTAGGTAACGGAATTACACAGTTTGGTACACACTATGTTGGGTGTTTACGCACTGTTAGTTTATGTTTCTGACTTGTATTCACTTTGAGTTATGCTCTTTTGCTTGTTATGAGTATGTCAGATTAAGTTGATTGTTTAACTTTACTATAACACGCATTTTTAATATTATACACTTTAAACTTAAACTTGTCTAGGTAGGTTATTTTAATGTTTATTATGTTGATGGAGTTGTGTTAAGTTGCATGTTTGCATATATATCCATACGTATATACACACATACATATAGACTTAAAACTAAAGCTTTTGTAGGAGGTTTTTCTACTTGTGATGTCTTATTGTAAAAGCATTTATTTTACTACTAAATATGCATAGGTTTAGGGCCATCTTCCAGAAAAACCTTACGTAAACTCTTACTAGTATCCTAAAGCATAAAATCATCATTTTTTATTCAGCGTTGAATTCCATGTGTAAATCAAATTATGCTTAGTTTTAATTAATTAGCAACTTATAAAAACTTCCATTTACATAACTATACAGGAATTCAGACAAACGTTTTGGGTTTTAAAACCATTGCCTTACAAAAATTGGAACTTAAAAGAAAATAATTTACGGTTGACTTAATATGTTTCTGAAATACGGCCCCTGATATTCTCGGCTTTTTACAGGAGGCATCGGGGGTGCTTCAGGTGACCAGCTACACTCACCGTTTGGATATCAGAGACAGGAAGGGACAGGCAAGTCTTTTTACCGTTTTAAACCGCCAATGCTTAGCAATGACCGTTCCAAGCGGTGACCCCAGTTTTAGTCATATTTGTGTTTGCTACATGTTTTTTTTTGTATTGCGCTGTGTTGTTTTAACAGTTGTTTACTGATCTTAAATAATGGACATTAAGCTGTTGATTAGAGTTATCTCCTGCTGATGCAGCTGGATTTTTTCGTTTAATAAAGGGACTATGTCCTCGAACACTGCTCTAAGGGGGCAACTGTAGCATAGAACCTGAAAATTAAGTATTAATTTTAGCATATAAAAAATGTCAAAATACTGTACATATATTGGATAAAGAGCTTATACTTTCTGAGAAAAACATAATTGTATTTAGGTCGTTTTTTTGTTTAGCCTTTTTGCGTTCTGATTTCTATAACATAATAACATAAATTGATCAATCGGGATCACGTTTTTGTAGACATAGACCCTATTTTAGTTGTATTACCAAATAATGCATTGTTTAATGTTATGTCTAGGTGTTGATCACTCCTCGTTAAATATGTGTTGGCAATTTTTGTAACATTGTGTGTATAAGTATCAACAATGTTGCAACGTGAATGTACATTTATTTATTTTGTAAGTGATTTATACTAGAGAAAATTAGAGAACTCTCGTTTTTAAATTGTGTACTTATTTTAGATTATAACATACATGAAAGCGCACGCAATGGCTGGATGGCACCCATTAAGTAAAACACTTTATCATTAAAAGCACGTACTTAACGGACTTTGTATTGGCTTTTGTGAACTCCGCATTATCAGAATATGTAGAAAGCATTATTATATATGCATATCTACTATTCACACGTACCAATGATGTGTATACATACGTACGACCGATCAAAATATAGGTTATATTCTAAGTAAGTTAAACTATTTTAAGTAAAGTCTAAAAAGGGCTAGTTCGCTGCGCTCAATCCGCCCCTTCTTTACCAATACGATTTTATTTACTATGTTATAACTATTACTTATTACTTTATACTTACTTTAGTATGTTTTACTCATTTAGTATATGTAATATTTATTTCTAATTTACAACAGGGACAGGGGGTGCTCCATCAAACCCGATTCGATCACTTTTTGGAGCACAGAACCAGGGTGGTGCAGGTAAGGCAGACATTTGTACAAAATGTTCGATATTTAGTTCTTTTATCGAAAACTTTATTTCTGTATGCTCTGTATTCACCTTTTGTACAATTTGGTGATAGTCGCAATTAATTTATTCTTGTTGGAATTGTCTTTCATCTCGTAATTGGGAGTTACTCAGTTGCAATCACGAGGTAGATTACTGTATACATTATCACAAGAGAGCTTTGTCTTTATTGCATTTTTACGAGATGTAAAGGTTAACATTACGAAATCAAAACAAATCTACATATAGATAATTACGTCTACCTCTACAATTATGAGCCATTAAGTTGTAATAACGAGAATAGGCCTAGTAGGTTAGTGTTGAATAAAGATAATTTTATTAAGCGAGGCTTAGAAAACATGAAGTACGACTCTTTAAAAGTGGTTAACTTTTTTTTGCCGAACAAATATACTTAATTTTTTTGAACACTTACCTAGTGTTCTATTGATCATCTTCTGTCTTCATTTTGCAATTAAATGAAAAAAAATCATTAAGTTAGACTATTTTAAGTAAAATCTAAAAAGGGGCTCGCTCCGCTGCGCTTGCTGCGCCCCTCCTTCACCAATGCGATTTTATTTAATATGTTATAACTATTACTTAGTACTTTATACTAACTTTAGTATGTGTTACTTATTTAGCATATGTAATGTTTAATTCTAATTTACAATAGGGACAGGGGGTGCTCCATCAAACCCGATTCACCCACTTTTTGGAGCACAGAACCAGGGTGGTGCAGGTAGGCAGAAATTTGTATAAAATGTTTGATGTTTAGTTCGTTTACCGAATATCTCATTTCTATATTCTCTGCATTCATCTTTTATACAATTTGGTGGTAGTCGCAAATATTTTTTTTTTCTTCTGTGAATTGTCTTTCATCTCGTTGTTGCGAGTTACTTAGTTGTAATCACGAGGTAGCTTGCTGAATACCTTTTCACAAATGAGCTTAGTCTTCACTGCATTTTTACGAGCTGTAAAGCTGTACATTACGAGATCAAAACAAATCTATATGTAGATAATTACGTCTACCTGTACCATTATGAGCCATATTGTTGTAATAACGAGAAAATAGAGAATACGCCTAGTAGGTTAGTGTTGAATAAAGATAATTTTATCTAGCGAGGCTTAGAAAACCGGAAGCACGACCCTTTGAAAGTGGCTTACGTTTTTGTGCCGAGCAAATAACGTATACTTTTTTTCAACACTTACCTAGTGTTCTATTTATCCCACCATTTTTTGTTTTTATTTTGAAAATAAGCGAAAGAAATAGTTAGACTATTTTAAGTAAAATCTAAAAAAGGGCTCGTTTCGCTGCGCTCGCTGCGCATCTGCTTCAAAAATACGATTTTATTTAATATGTTATAACTATTACTTAGTGCTTTATACTTACTTAATATGTTTTACTTATTTAGTATATGTAATATTTATTTCTAATTTACAACAGGGACAGGGGGCGCTCCATCAAACCCGATTCGCCCACTTTTTGGAGCACAGAACCAGGGTGGTTCAGGTAAGGCAGAAATTTGTACAACATGTTTGATGTTTAGTTCTTTTACCGAATACCTCATTTCTATATGCTCTGTATTCACCTTTCATACAATTTGGTGATAGTCGCAATTAATTCATTCTTCTTCTATGAATTGTCTTTTATTTCGTAATTGCGAGTTACTTAGTTGTAATCACGAGGTAGCTTACTGTATATGTTTTATAGGATTTTTACGAGATGTTAAGTTTTACGTTACAAGATCAAAACAAATCTGCATGAAGATTATTACGTCTACCTCTACAGTTATGAGCTCTACAGTTATGAGCCATTGAGTTGTAATAACAAGGAAATAAAGAATAAACCTAGTAGCTTAGTGTTGAATAAAGATAATTTTATTTAGCGAGGCTTAGACAACCTGAAGCACGACCCTTGGCGAGTGGTTCAGGTTTTTGTGCCGAGCAAATAAACTTAATTTTTTTCAACACTTACCTAGTGTTCTATTTATCCCACCATCTTCTGTCTTTATTTTGAAATAAACGAAAGAAAACACAATAAATATTTATACGGAAAACATAAAATGACGTCACGAAAATAAACAATACCCCACAGTGTTGAAATGAAGCGAAGTTTATCCAACGGGGTGTTATTTCGCCACAGCCGGCGTGATGATGGGATAAAAAAACAAAACTAACGTCCAACCGTATACAAGAAGGCTGACATATTTGCTGGTCCCTTGTTATATATTAGAAACGACAACATGTTTAAACTCCTTAATTGATTTTAACAGGTGGACAGAACTCCATGGCACAAATGCAAATGCTTCAACAAATGCTTGGAGGGCAAGGTGAATTGACAAATTTAAATTTTGATTCATTTAAATACAATTGATGTAGATCTAGCGTTTTTTCAAAAGATGTGTCTACAAATGTCAATAACATGACATGAAATAACATAATATTTTATTGTTTTATCCAATCGTTGCAAACATATCTAAATGTAAACATACATAACACAACACGGACATGGTAAGGACTGTGAACAATTACACGACACTAAATGATTAAGATGTAAATCCTGATTTCATTTGTGTTTTAATTTTGTGAAGAAAGTACATTTAAAAAACATCTAAACCGCTTTAAATAAACACTTTATCGAAAATCATGCAGTTGTTGGTTTTATAACGTCAGTACTCATTACTGGTAACGAATTTTATTTAGGTGTTATGAAACACAACAGGCAATGTAGATCTACTTATATATTACTGATATTATTACCAATGTGCTGGTCGGCATGGTTGTCTCTATTCAGATATGTAAAAAGACCCTATGTTTATAAGCATTTCACATGGTTACATTTTTTGTATTTAACACAATGGTTCAATCTATCGTAGTATGTACAGATTTTCAAATGTTAACGTTGTTCTTAAATGTGTATATACATATTATTAAACCTCATGTCATTTATTGTGTGCCCAATGCGGATTAGGATGTTGTTGATTTAAACAGGTGGACAGAACCCCATGGCACAAATGCAAATGCTTCAACAAATGCTGGGAGGGCATGGTGAATCGAAATAATTTTGTATTTTATGTTACATAGCGTGTTTTCAGTAAATGTTTCCACACATCTTTAGAGGGCAAGGTGACTTGAAATATTTTATATTTTATATGAAGTATCGTAGTTTCAGTAAAGGTTTCCACCCATATCCAAATGCGATGTTTTATTATGGTTGGGTTTATCATTCCATCGTGTCTTGCCTGCTAACGTAGTTGACAAAACAGTGCACGGGATTGCACTATTTTGTGCGGCTCTCAATAAATAAAGTTATTTATTATATGCTTTTCAGTGAAATATCGAATTTTATTGGTGGAATAAAAGTCTTGAATTTTCACTGTTCGAGCAGTGAAAATATAAGATTTTATATTTTCACTGCAGTGAAAATATAACATAAAGCGGACTATTTTTCCATTAATAGCATCGATCTACAAGTAGTGGTTTACATTCCTGGCAAATTTATATACATGTACAGTATGTACATGCATGTGTTCACATAGAAAACATGATACAATTCAACAAAATTAAAATTAGCGACAACGACTCACAAAATTTGACACTTTTCTCCTACCATACTAACGAGTGATAGTTTTGGAATCATTTATGACGTCATTTTTATGACGTCTGAATACACAAACTTGTGACGTTTAAGCTTATCTCGCGCAATTTTATTTATTTATTGACCAAAAGCATAAAACAAAAAGAACATTTGTTGATTTCGGTGTAAGATCGTATTTTTTCACGAGTGTTCAAAGAAAATTTTCACGAGTGGCGCAGCCACGAGTGAAAATATCTATTTTCTATGATCACAAGTGAAATAAAATACGATCTTACACCGAAATCAACAAATATCCTCTATATATTCCGAAGCAATCTGGAGATTAATTCTTTAACGAGTTCAGTGGCAAATGTTCTGTAAGGTCACATACATCGGGTGCGTTTCTATGATACTAATTAAACTTTAACAACGCTTGTAACGAAATAAAATAACGAAATAAACGAACAATTAACAAGATTGAAAAACTTTATATTATTATTGATATTTATAACAATATATCCCACTTCGTTTGGCAAAAGATGTATGCTGGTATTTTCTATCTCCACATGTCCTCAACTATGGTATTGTTTAGTGTAATGTTTATATAGATTATTATAATAGAAACCAACACTTGAACTTGTTTGTACAGCGGCTTAAATTTTCAAAAATTTAATTAATTACTATACATTAATTAATGTCAATATATGGTTGGTTTTGAAAGGTGGCCAAGACCCGATGGCACAGTTAAATATGCTTCAACAAATGATGGGCGGACAAGGTATGTTCGCATGTTTGATTATTGTTGGTTCGGTTATACAAGTCATGTAATTAAAAGGACACACGGGACTTACTTACTGTTCTCTTATGTCATACAAAAGTACTTATGTACGTGCCTTTCCGTGTAAATATTTTTTATTGCAAAACAACTTCTGCGAGTGGGGACTTTTTACTAAACGTGATTTATCAAATAAATGCAGTCATTATGCATAAAATCAGTTGCATGAAATCGAGAAATTGATCATGGACAACCTTGCTCTGCCTCTGTTTGTCTTATATTGCTCTTGTTTGAATTGCATTTATTAAAGCATACTTACATTCGTTGATTTTTATTTTGATGAAGCTGGTAGTCACACCTGACCTATCAACCAAACAAATTATCAAATTAACTGTTGGTGATGAAATGGATTGTCATGCAAATCTCGTCGCTGCGTCAAATATTTGATTTTTTTGATAAACTGATTATGCTGATCAACGCAAGTCACTTGCGTTAAATAATGGTGCATGTCTATTGCAATACACATTACATTTTGATACTGCTCAAATGCTAGAAAATGTCATAGGATCAACAAACACTGGGCTTACCGTACCATATTATTTTGAAACACTGGGCTTATCTTACCATGTTATTTTTTAACTCTGGACTTACCTTACCATGTAATTGTTAAACACTGGGCTAACCTTACCATGTTATTGAAATTTTAGGTGGTGACATGATGAACATGCTTGGCCAAGCAGGCCTGGGTAAGACAATGTTTGCGCAACGTGTGTGTAGCTCGGATACCTTGACCTGACACTCACGAACACTTTTCAGAATCAATTACGCGCTCGAATTGTTTCCTTTATTAATACCCGGCTAAATTCGTACATATTTGCCATTATTTAACTGCTTTTTTTTTCAATGGCATAAATTGGAATTCATTTTCATCAATTTAACTCGATTCCAATGCGGAAGTTAATATATTCATCGTAATGGATTTGTAATATATTCATGAATAAACGTCTTTGATAGGCTATGGTTTCCGAGCTTTATAAACGATACAATACCATACAATACAATACAATAGTATATAATTTAATATATGCAGTGCAATATAATGCAATATAATTCAATATAATATAAATGGTATTATAGCCACGAGTTTTGGTTGCGAATTGTAAAAACTAACGTAAATCACGTGCATGCATGTACATTTATTAATTTAGTACCATAGTTTTAGACGTTTGATTGTGGCATACAATGCTTAAGAGAGTAAAACATTCGCTGGCCACATCTTTTCAGGGCGTGGTCGAGGAATGGGGATGCCTAGAGAGTCCAGTCAAAATATCGGAAATGACAATGAAGGTGATATTGGTTGACCTTAAATATTAACTTATTGTAACGTAGATTTATTTAAAACACTCGCATCTGATTGTATCGACACGACACAGTTTGTACACGCTTAACATATAATTCGAACGATTTATTAATTTTATGCTTTCTTGTAATGTATAGGGACATATCAGTGAAATAACATTGGTAATTCACTGATTGAAACAGTACAAATTATCACTCCGGTAATTGTCACTGTTTCACACTGGTTCCCGATTTTATGCAGTAAATGAAACGGACCGTCAACGATGTTTTCAAATTAATCGCATTTCAATAGCACATAAAATTTAACGACGTAAAAAGCATAGTTAGAATATCAATTTTAAATTCACTCGTGATCACAGAAATATATATATTTGTCTGTGGCTGCGCCACTCGTGAAAATATAAATTTCTATGATCACTCGAATTAAAATCGATATTCTACTGAAACCAACAAATATCCTCTATATCTTTAAATATACTACATATACATAAATTAAAGACTATGCTTCCTAACGGTCTTAATAACAAAGTGCTGTACGATATATAATACGTTCACATACTTGACATATATTCGATGTTTGCCTATTACTATGTTTTTTATTATATTATAATTAATAGGTGATGAATCAACTCTGATCCATCATTTTATACTATCATGATTATGTGTTCTATATATGTCAGCATAATGCTATTTTACAGGTCATCATTTTTCCGCCAAACGACGTAACGTCACTGTATGACGTCGACGTCACTTCCTTTGTTTATATTTATTATTTATTACTACTGACGAAGGCATCATGCCGAAACGTTTAGTGTATTAAAATTAAATAAACAAACGTGTTTGTGCGATAATTATTAATATTATGATATACATAATCATAATACTATATTTGCCAACTATTGTACGGATGTGTCCTAACTGCATGATGGTTTTGAATGGATATGTCACTTATGTCACAGCGTATGACGATTGTACTTGTGTCTATCGTTAAATGTAGGGACGAAAAAAAGCTGGCAGTTTTCAACAAATAATATTCAAACCTTGTGGAAATTTTCCAATTGATGCTATCCTGTTTAAGAAATTTAAAAAGAATTCATGATGTTAAAGACAAGTTCTCTTTCAGAAATAAACATTGAGAACATGTCTGACAACGACATCATTCACCAAATGTTAGAGTGGGAAGCAAGGCGGGGTGAGTTGGAATTATATATGATCAATATTTTCTCTAGCTTATATTGCCTAGCATTACATACGCATAAATCCTACTTCAAATTTACGCTTCATTCACAACACGTTGTATAATTAAAGGACTAATTAAATGACGTTATCGTCACCACCAACAGCAAAAGAAACAACGTTATCGTCCTAGTATTCCTTAAACCAGCGAAACCAATATTATTTTTATCATCTGCATCTACTTTAAATATAAAAGTAACAAAATTAATAGTTTTCAGTAGTTTAAAGCTATTTATTATATCTCTGTTGTGTCAAAAGCCGTAGGCTTATTGAGGCACTTTCGTGTCCGTTTCCTGAGGAATCAGTACATTTGAGAACGATCGTTAGAACGCTCCCGAATAGGGATCTAACTCAAACTCACGATCAAAAGGCGTACGCCGCATCCATCACACCACTTTGCTATTCAATAGTTTGTTATAATATTTATGATAAATACACGTTAAGGTTCATGTACAAATTGTTTTGTAGACTTGCCCTATAAGTATAGGATATAGGAATAATGAAACTATAAGTACTTGAAGACTAGCCTTATAAGAACATGCATCTTTAATATTTCGCAATTGTTTTTTGGTGTACCGTAAGATTATTCGTTGTGTAAGCGTTTTATGATAAAAAAATTATTAGTTCGATCAATTTTCCATTACATATGACTTAAGTTAAGAGTTCCTTAGTAGTTTTGTGGATATGGCCCCTGTAAAAAAAAACCTTCGATTTTCATTTGGTCATCATATGATGCTTTAACATCTTAAAACTATTGCAACTTGGATATGTTATTGACATTACAGCCCACAACAACAAATCCCCAAAGGCGCAAAATGGGACTACCACGCTGATCATTGTGGACACTTCTGGTAGCATGGCTGGTGATGCAATGCTTCAAGCCGAGGAATTCCTAAGCACTTTCATGGACGGTACAGTCAATAATTATTTAGATATAATTCTTTTTTGTGCAATCTATTTCTAGCACATATATGAATTGCAAGGCGAGGCGGTGACCTCAGTGTTTATCATGTTATATGTTGTGTTATTTAGGTATTGTGCGTATCGTCTTGTATTGGAATTGGCAAAGAAATAAAGGACCACTGGAAGTTAAAAAGTGTTGTGTCCTGCTGATGCGTCTGGAGTTCCACAATGTGTTAATACTTACATGTGCAGGTCTTTGTTGACAAAAAAACACTAGTTTAAATACATTTGAATCATATTTGCCATGCCCAGTAAATTATAACTATTGGCATGTTCGCTAACAGCGATAGCCGACATACTTAGCATTTAAATAACGTTACTCGGCTCCAGGCTGTCGATGTTTTCCAATCTAAAAATCGTTTCTGTTTGCAGGTCTTCAGCATCTGCAGAATAACTTGAGCCTGCAAGAAAATGTTGCAGTTATAACGGTGGGATCTTCGGTTGAGGTTACACAACACCTTACCAACAATTACTCTAAAATACGAGAGGCACTACGTAAGCTTTGTTTTGTTTACTGATTTGATTACCAGACAACCATATGGCTATCAATTGATATCTAGCCGTTTAACAACCTAATAAAAGATAAATGTGTAATTTTGAAGTTATTGTGTTGATCCGATCGGACTATTTTGGTTTTGAAAAACAGGCGATCACCCCATTCTAAAATAAAATGCAAATTTAAGAGGGTTTTGTTTTGTCATCAGTCAAACTAATACGTCGCTTAAATTATCTATCATGCCATGAATATGCCAAAAGGTGTCCGCGACTGACAAAGACGTGTCCGTTACGGACAATGACGTATGCGTGACTGACCATGATGTGTCCATTACTGACAATGATATGTCCGTCAATGGCACTGACGTGTCCGTCACTGACAATAACGCGTCCGTGACCGAACATGACGGGTCAGTGACTGACAATGACGTTTTTGTGGCTGACAATGATGTGTCTGTGACTGACAATAAAGAGGTAGTAATTGCAACGATATGTCCGTGACTGACAACGATGTGTCTGGGACTGACAATGACGTGCCCGTTATTGACATTGCAAACAAAATCGACTTTATCATATTATTCTTGCAGATTGTTTGTGTGCAGACGGGCCAAGCAAACTACAGCTCGGTCTTATTTTACCTATAAGCATAGTGGGACAGATTGAGAATGGAGGTAGATATACAAATGTGCAATTAATTTTCATCATAAAGCATACGCTGGAGCGTATATAAACCGCATATAGTGCAAGCACTATAGCGCTTAAATGAATGCTCTCAACACAAACACAGCTATTTAATTCTTATAACAATGTGTTGATAATTCTTAGCCCTTTTTTAATTTGCTATGTCAGGCGTAAAAAAAAAGTTTGTTTCAGGTTACATGTCCAAAAAATTAGAGTAGGTCGGGATTTATTTTATTACTTTGTTTATTCGGTAAATAGTCAACATGAAGATTCTAAAACTGAATAAATATTCAAAACAGATCAGTAATATCCTTAAACATAGTTTATACGTGAAAACAAAACACATATTTATCCAAAAACACATTAAATTATTGAAAAAGGTAAATAAAACAAAAATCTATCTGACAAACCCAATAAAATGTTCTAGGGTCGGAGCATTTTTATAGGGTAGGTCGGGTAACCTGAAACAAACATATTTTTTACGCCTAACCGTTAAGACTGATACACAAATGCATGTAGAATTATGCCTATTTGTCAAGATTTTCAGTGCTGAATTTTGTTTTCCCATATTTATATTTTAAATAGTATTATCCAATATTTAACGAAGTGTTTAAATACTTCTCTTATCTAGAGCCTTGGATAATCTGGTTGTCGTTAAACTGTAATTTTCATTACTAACAGGCTACATTGTATCTATTGTTATCAACATCTGTATCTGTTTAGGTATCAAGGATTTTGGAGGCCATGCCGCGGCTCCTCGAGTGATCCTCGTTTCGGACGGTCGCATTACCGGACAGCCGGACGGCCCTAATCCACCGGATGAAAGAGAGAAAATGGGTGTAAGAAAAGTTATACCTTTTTGGAAAATTTGTATACGTATATACTTATAAACTTTTTTTTCACGTGCAAGCGGTTCATTTTTCCTCCCATTGTCAAGCCGTTTACATATAACATCTCTAAAATATTGCTTAGATTTTACCATAAAATAGGAAAGAACAAAACAGAAAGTTTATTTAAATCATATACAGCTCATCGTCAAAATTTTAAAACAGATTAAAAACGCCAAACTGCTGCTATAAATAAATATATAATTATGAAGAAATGATTATAACGTGCAATACGATTGAGTGACGATTTATAAAAACATAAAAATTGCTTATATATTTTTTCTATGTAACTTTTGTCCCAGCTTCAAAACGCAGCCATTGAGTTGGTGAACACGATGGTCCAGACTACACTCGCTCAGGTGTTCTGCGTACCAGTGGGAAATGCCGATAGAGTAAGTATGCTGCTGACCATCCACTTGCGCATATGATACACTTTATAAGTTGAAGAAATCCTTTTAAAGGAGGTGTTTCAAAGATTTCTGTATTTAAAAACGCCATTGATTGTCGTTATAAAACTGAGGCATCTAGATTAACCAACTCGAGTACAAATGAGGCGCGTCGTGGGAAACCCGGCTTAATGCATGTGCGTAAAGAGTCGTCCCGGATTAGCCTGTGCATTCCGCACAGGCTAATCCAGGACGGCACTTCCGCCTACACTGGATTTATGTTAAGAAGAGACTTCCTTAAAACAGAAAAATACCAGTACTGCACAGGTAGATCCGGGACCTCACATTACTCACGCATTAAGCACGGTTTTGAGCCACGCCACGAATGTATTATATCAAGAAAAGCTTAAAAAAAGACCAAACAGTAATTCTTCGTTCGGTGTTCAAGCCTACGACCTCCGGGATATAGTTCGTCACGCTAATCAGAACTAGTGTATATTTTAACGTTGTGTTAGTAATACACTTATTTTCAAAAATATCGACGTATTGCGTTACAAACGCTATATGAGATAATACATTTAAATATATTTTTATTTACATACGACAAAATATAATTGTTGTGTGCTCATATCAGTGATACAGTGATTCATTATAATTGTTAATCACAGAGGGCGTACAGACTATATTGCTTTAAATCATAGGCACTTATTAACAATGACATATAGATTGTCACATGCCAACTTGTGTATTCAACATACAATATATCAGTTTCATCAAGTATACTATCTTATTATTGTCACCTGTCTGTTAGTACTTCGTCGCGTGTCCGTCGCGTGTCCGCTGTTACATATAGGATTCACGTGTCATCTGTGACATGTCACGTGACATTTGTGACAAATAGATTGCATATGCCAGCTGTTGCATTCAACATGTCCTTATCAGCTGTTACATATATACATATACATTTATTGTCACGTTTCTATTGTTACATACAGTCACGTGACAGCTGTTACATACATTATGTCACATGTCATCTCTACATTCAGGATGTCAAGTGGCAGCTGTTACACACAGAACCACGTGTGAACTGTTACACACAGGTTATCGCGTGTCAACTGTTACACACATGATCGCGTGTCAACTGTTACACGCAGGATTTTACTTATCAACCGTTACACACAGAATTGTACGTGTCAGCTATTAACACAGGATTTCACTTGTCAACTGGTACACACAGGATCACATGTCAAGTGTTACATACAGGATCTCGTGTCAACGGTTACACACTGGATCACGTGTCAACTGTTACACACAGGATCACGTGTCAACTGTTACACACTGGATCACGTGTCAACTGTTACACACAGGAGCACGTGTCAACTGTAACACACAACGATTTTACGTGTAAACTGTTAGAAACTGTATGTCAAGTGTCAGCTGTACACACATATCACGTGTCAATTGTTACATGCGTGGTGTCATGTGTCAGCTGTTAGATACAGGATGTCATTTGTCAGCTGTTACATACAGGATACAGGATGTCACTAATCCACGTGTCAAATGTTATAGTATTGTTTTAGGCTTTCCTCGAATTTATATCGAGTACGACAGGAGGTAAAACGTTTGACAGAAAGTATGCCAGACAGCTTAGCCGTTATCATATCTACCATGTAAGTGTTGCGTTTCGGTTACGACAAAAGTGTATTGTACACATTTGTATTATTTAATTACACAATATGAGTATATTGTGGACGGATATTTTGTGATTTTATTTCAACTGAATATAACATAAGTTATATTATTGTTCTTGTAGTAGAAATATAATCTGTAATTAAAGCTACGCATTGAAGATATTAACATATTCTTAATTTTACAAATTATTGCTGTATGAAAAAATGTCTTTAACACTGGTGTTTTTGTTCATAATTATTTGTAATTGAACGTTTAAATAGACGGTAGTCACCACCCTGAAACAACAAGTACAGACGGAGCCGACGAGAGAGTCCATACAGAATCAGCTGGTGACCGTAGCGCATCAGTACGACGAAGCCGACGTGGTAAGTATATCGCAGTCCGGGGGGTCGTTGTCCAGACATGTGTTAAGTAATATATGGGGTCGTGTTCACAAAGCATCTTACGTAAGTTCTTAAATATTTTAAGTTAAAAATTTGAATTTATTTTATTCAAATAAATAAACATAAACATATGTTGTTCATATTTATAAAATTACATTGTACTATGTTATTTTAAAATGTGCTTGACTGTTTTTATATAGCATGATACAGTTGAGGTAATTTCCATATTTAAGGAGAAAAAGAATAAATTCTAACTAAAGATGCTTTGGGAAAACCACCCCTGATCATTAACATTAAAATCATCTCATTTTTTAATATTTTATATCTTATTATCTTATGGAAACGACTTTGCGAGAAGTGTTTATTAACTATCAACGTATTATTAACCCGTGTTTACTTAGCTGTCAAGATATTCACAAAATGTACAGTTATAAAAGAATAACATTACAAAAATGGTACTTAAATCAAAACATTTTAAAACAAAAAACAAAAAAAATAAAGACGTTTCTGGAATACGGACCCAGGCCCCGTGTTCACAAAGGGTTAACTGCAGGGCCGGTATTCACAAAGCTCCTTAGGGAATTCTTAACTTAAGTTGTACTTAAGTGAAATTTTCAGATCAAATTTTCTATGTGAAATCCAATTATTTATGTACACAGAGGCTGTAATACTAACATATAAGCAATATTTACAAGTTTACAACATTTTAATGTAAAAAAAACTATATATGAAACAGCCAGAGACTTAAGGAATTTCATGACTTTAAGGAATTTACTTAAGTTTTCCCTAAGGAGCTTTGTGAATATGGGCCCAGGAACACGAATACACTTAGCTGATCTTGATCGTTGCTCAACTGAGCGGTATCGCATACATAGTTACAAAATAACTTTTCTTCGTGATACAATTTACGTGAATGTGTGTTTGGTTTTGATAAAAAATTTAATTAGTAGAAAACACGCTGCGAGGACTTGATGATCATGTATACTATATATTTTGCCAACAGTTAAAGGGACTTATTCACAGATAACGCTATATGTAAGTATACCGCTGATTCCAAAATGCCGTCGAAAAGCGTAACAAATTGTATCCATCTCAATTGACGACTATCCATAAACGACGCTATATTTCCATTTTATTTCTTTGTCAGGCGCGTTATTTCGCTCGTTTCTATTTAATGTATTTTTCGTTTTGGAATCAGTGACACACATTTGAAAATTGTCAATTTGCCGATCTGTTAATCGGACCTTTAAAAATGTATAAAGATTTTTAGTAAACGCCGTTTTTGAGCCTAATGCTCAAATATCTGGCTCTAGTTCGTCTTGAACCTGAAAATCAGGCAGCGAGGCTCGGCGTGAACCCTAACCCTGCCAAGAGCTGTACTCACACAGCTCCTTTAGGAGTCTTAACTAAAGTTGTATTCAAATGAAACTTTCAGATCCATTTAAATGTCGAATGCAATGATTTCTATTCACAAAATGATACTATATGAAGCATGTGTTAAATATTTACTAGTTTAAAGCATGTTTAAATGCAAAAGAGCTATATATAAAACAGACACAGAGACGGCAATTATGATGAATTTAAAAAATCCACTTACGTTGTCCATAAGAAACGTTGTGAATACGGGACAATATTTATTAATACTCTTATTAATCTGAACTGAAGTTGAACTGAAGTTGAGAATAGGTAATTATTATAATTTGTGTTGGTACCATTAGTGCTTTGAAACATGTGCATGACAAATACTAAATATTATCACAGTTAGTATTCAATTGCACCTTATACATGAGGCGCGTCGTGGGAAAACCGGTGTTAATGCATGTGCGTAAAGTGTCGTCTCGGATTAGCCTGTGCGGACTGCACTTTCCGCCTACAGTGGATTTATGTTTAGAAGATACTTTCTTGAAACAGAAAATACCATAAAAGCGGATAGTGCCGTTCCGGATTAGCCTGTGCGGACTGCACAGGCTGATCCGGGACGACACTTTACGCACATGCATTAAGTCCGGTTTTCCCACGACACGCCTCATATCAACTTCTTCAAGCATAACATTTCTTTGTCAGAAAAGGAATTTATATTATTTTTCAACAGATACTTTTATTACTATCGATATTACCGAAACGCGTGCAAAGACTAGCAGCGATTGCCTGTCTTTCAACTTGCAAATAGTATTGCAATACATTTGGCCGCCATTTTTCAGGAGGAAGTTCTGTACCTTTGGCGCCAACCGGAACCGGATATTCAGGGTCTCAATGAGCGTCGCGCGCAACAGGAAGAGGACACGAACCGTCGGAAACAGGGCGGTAAGTTAATGATGACTTTTGTACATCTGACAGTGTATTTAAACAATAACACCTAAAGCGATATATATACAACAATAACTTACTCATTTTTATATCTTAAACGGTGTGTGCCTATGATAAGGACCTTAATGGGAAAGTATAATAAAATATCAGAAATAAAGATAGTAACATTGGCATAAAAAAAGTTAATAATAATGTTCTAGTATATAAAAAAGGAAGTGTAATTTGTTGACATGGCCCCGACGTCATGATTTTGATACTCACTTGGGGTCTTCATTTTACCAAGCATTTTGTTTATTTGTGTTATTAAAAATCTCATAAGGTAAGATAGTATTTACTACAAAAAATCTATATTTCGAAGTGAATGTCATTTTAAGATGATTAAGGGACTGCTTCACAGATTGTTGCATTTGTAAAGTATGTCATTATATGTCTTAACTTGACAGATATAAGCATCGGAACTAAGAGCTCATGTATAATAACAAGAAAAGGGTTGTTTTTTTTAAAGAAAAGAAAACAATTGCTCCCACCGAGGTTCGAACATGAGACCTCCGGATGAAAAGGCGACCGCCTTAACAAATCTGCCACCCCGATTGTTATAATTAATCTAGCAATTTTGTTTACTTTATATAAGTGATCCACGTGTTGTCAACAATTGTTGACGAGAACAACAAAAACACTTCAAATTATTTCATCGTTTAAGTTACAAACGCTTTATAATTTTATCATTTTCAACTGATAATTACTCATTAACGAAACGGTATTTACAGCATATTTCCATGTCCGTAGTGTTATTTTGCTCCTTTATTTACACTGTTCTTTTATTTTTGGAATCTGGAAAATTGTCCAAGCGTCAATCTGTGAACAGGTTCCTTTAAGATTTTGTTTACTTTATATAAGTGATCCACGTGTTGTCAACAATTTTTGACGAGAACAACAGAAACACTTCAAATTCTTTCATTGTTTAAGTTACAAACGCTTTATAATTTTATCATTTTCAACTGATGATTACTCATTAACGAAACGGTGTTTACAGCATATTTCCATATCCGTAGTGTTATTTCGCTCCTTTATATACACTGTTCTTTTATTTTTGGAATCTGGAAAATTGTCAAATCGTCAATCTGTGAACAGGTTCCTTTAAGATGAATAATTCTAATAAATAAAAGACTATCAATTATATACATCAACACATTTCGACATCCATCTTTATACCGATGATTAGTCTTGGTACATTTATTTACAGGAACGCCAGCAAACAATCGACAGGGTTTTAATTATGGTAAAAACGATGTCTTACCCGGAAGTCAATTTATGCCCATTGGGCGAGGAAGAGGGGGCGGGGTTCCAGGGTTGGGTGGTTTTGGGGGACAGGACCCGGGGATGGGCGGTCTGCCGCAAAGTTTTGGGCCTAGTGGGCGGGGCTTAGGCAGGTTTCCCCCTGTCGGTGGAGGGCAGGAAACCGGATTAGGTGGATACGGTATGGGATACAGAGACGTAGGTGGTGGGGGCGACTTTGAAGGGTTGGGCAGGTCGGGCGGAAGTGCCATCCAGTCGAGTCAATTTGGTTCTAGCAGACTGACCACGCTAGCAGGCGATGACTTCGGGATGTCGCAACGGCGGAGACGCCACGAAGAGGAACTCGCGAGAGAAAGAGACGAGCAGCCGAAGCTACCTCCGGAGCAGCTCAGACTGGAGAAGCTCCCGGGTCAAGGTCACTCGTACTGGCCTTCCAGAGGTCAGTTGAGAGCCTCGGAGAGGCTGGGTGAAACGCAACCCGCTAAAGTCGCAGTGCCAGATCAAAACAAGCCAGACAGCTTTACAGGTATAATTATTTTAAGCTCTGTTCCATTTTTTTTATTTGCTTATTTCTGTTGACGTCAATACTCCCCTCTAATATGCGTTTCTTTGTGTATCAGTCGTTCTTTGTTTTCAAAGATGAAGAGTGTTTTATATAAATGTCTGTATATAACTAGGTTGTATATTTTCTGTATGGAACATTGACCTTGTATTACTAAATACAGACCGAGATGTATAATTTACTGTCCGATACAAATAAGCAGGAACGCACTGAATGATGGACGAGTTAGGTTTATTTTGATCACCCGTTTATAGTTTGTTGTTGTTTTGTTTTCCAGGCTGGCGAATAAAACACAACAAGGACCTTAAACAATTCGAGGATGAAAATCCGTCAGATTCCGCAACTTCTGACGACGACTAGGAGCACAGGCCTTTGAATTATCTTATCAGCGATATAATCTAGTTATTCAATACCTTTATCTGTCACTTTCGTGTTAAAACGTGTAGCTGGTTTTTAATTATGAACTGTGATTTTAGATTGTGTTTAATGTTGACTAGGAGCATGGGATTTTAAATGAAGGATGAAGGTGACAGAGAGCAGAAAAGAGACGCGATATACAGTTTCAGACTTGAACGTCACGCGATATACAGTTGCAGACTTAAACCTCACGCGATATATAGTTTCAGACTCAAACCTCACGCAATATACACTTTCAGACTCAAACCTCACGCGATATACAGTTTCAGACTCAAACCTCATGTCTAAATAAAAAACTCACAGACGTGTGACTTGAGGTGACGCATAATTTATTTCATGTTCTGCAGTGAAATAGTGGAAAATACATGCGAATGATAACATGATCATTTCACTGTGGGTCGAGTGAAATGATATCACAGTCATTTCATACTTGGTAATAAAAAAATAATTATTTCATTTTTTTACCCAAAAATGAAATTAAAAGAAAATCTCTTGATTTAATTGTAAGGTCTTATATTAGTTATATTATTTCATTCATGGTCACTGAAAATGTATATTTTATATATATATTGTTTGGTTATGTTTTCCATGATCACTCAAATGAAATACGATCGTACTCTGAAATCAACAAATATCATCTATATCATGTTAACGTGTTAAAGGTTAAACACTAGATGGAAAATACATATAACCGACAAAAAACTGCACGTTTGTTTTGTGATGATTATTTATTAGATTTGGCATTATTTACAACGTATTTCATTGTCACGCTTCTACATTATTTTGCGCGTGTAAGGTTAATTTCATGAAGCTTTCACATACGAACTGCTATTGATAAAATAGTTTTCATTTTGTGTCCACGCTTCTTTCCGAATATAAGATTCTATCAACCCTATGACGAAATAAATGGCAAAAAATGAGTATATTTATTGTTTCATATAGCATATTGTTTGACATAGAATAGTATCTTGCTAATTTACAAAGAATTCTACCGAATAAAGTTCTGCCAATTCGATAAAATGTAGGGTCGCTTTTTAGCCAGGAAGTGTATAGAACTACAAAATATAACATGCTTTATAAAACCCTTGTTGCGCTTTAGTTTTAAATTTAATTAGTATTCTTCGAGAAGAGGCGATTGTTTTATTCGACTCTACTAAGATTCTTTATCGCACTGGTTTTGGTATATACTTAGCACTACAAATCTATATAAAACTGATGTTTTGGATCTTCAAAGATAAACTTTTCAATATTCATGTACATTTACGTCAAACATTTTCGTTTTCTACGAGTAAAAATTAGGGATAATATATTTATTAACAATAAAAGTACTTCAAATATATTGATATTTTTCTACATATACTTTGTTACACTTCAGTAGTAAAATGTATTTACTGATATATTGTCCGCGCATGAATGTAACTGAAACCGATGTGTCGATGGTTGGTATATTAAATCTTCTACATGAATTAGTTTCGTTCTTATCTATACTATTCTTGCTCTAACTATATATAACACCGGGAAACTTGTTTGTACTGTAGGATATCATCCTACAATGTATAAACGGTGTAAACGCTGATTGGAATTATGTGGGTGGCCAAACAAACAAACGTGGCTTACACGTATAGATTTATTTTTCAATATACTAACAATATTTATTTCTTTATTTAAATAAAATTTAACAGTGTAATAATATGTCGATAAATGGACAATGTCTTGATTTTGTTAGTAGCTTCATGACACATTAGTTAGATAATTATGTATTATTTTAGAAAATAATAATAAAAAATTTACTTTTGTTTCGTTTTATGACATACAACGGTCGTGTATGTTTCGGATGTAAAACGTTACTTTCCTAGCAACGATAAATCATGTTTAAAATATATTTAAAAATAAATAGAAAAATAGTTTAAAATACAATAAACTATAAAATAAATGTTGAACATAATATTGCCTTCTTACAGCTGCTTTATAGTTTCAGACAGACATAAATATGGAAGTTTAATGTTACGAAGACTTGAAACACAATCAAACATAGTTTTTAGCAGTCAAACGTATCAATATGTGGGTTATTTTGTACACACCGTACATATCCATCAAAAATATTCTGTGTACATTTGCGCATGTTATTCTGTGTAAATAAACTACATATACATGCACTTTCGTAATGGTTGGCCACACACGTTACACTTTCAAACCCATTTTTTGTTGTCCACTTGCAAGATAACGAAATCTATTATTAAAGCAAATATACCTTAAAAATAAAAAATAAACGATATTGCATTAATGCCAATGTACCTGGTCACGTTTGCTTGATAAATAAATTTAAAATAAAAACTATTTTATGTACTATTTCTGGAACTACATATCGCCCCTTTGCCTTCGCGTATGTGCAGAAAAGGCAAAAGTTTGCCGGTGAACCGTTCTAACTAGTACATAGGTCTGTGACGCCATTTCTATTTATAGACTGTGGTGTTGGTAAGTAGGTGAACATATCGGAGGTCATTGGTGTTGGTAAGTAGGTTAACTTATTGGAGGTCATTGGTGTTGGTAAGTAGGTGAACATATCGGAGGTCATTGGTGTTGGTAAGTAGGTGAACATATTGGAGGTCATTGGTGTTGGTAAGTAGGTGAACATATTGGAGGTCATTGGTGTTGGTAAGTAGGTGAACATATTGGAGGTCATTGGTGTTGGTAAGTAGGTGAACATATCGGAGGTCATTGGTGTTGGTAAGTAGGTGAACATATCGGAGGTCATTGGTGTTGGTGAGTAGGTGAACATATCGGAGGTCATTGGTATTGGTAAGTAGGTGAATATATCGGAGGTCATTGGTGTTGGTAAGCTGTTATACATATCGGAGGTCATTGGTGTTGGTAAGTAGGTATACATATCGGAGGTTATTGGTGTTGGTAAGTAGCTGAACAATCGGAGGTCTATAGCATGCTATGTAGTTTAACTCAGTGAACACACTGGCCTGCGTACTTTAACACAGACTAAATATCTGAACACTGTCGGATATATAAATGAATAAGGATATGTGATTTAACACAGACAGAAGGTTCGGGCTTTAACACAGGTTATCTAGTTTAACAAAGAGTACCAAAGCCGGACAAAATGTGTGTATCTTAACAAAGTCGAACGTGTGAGTGTGTACGAATTTTAACAGTTTAAGTAGTCTAACACGAGCATAGAAGTAATTAGTTTGTTTGACTCGAGGTATCTAGTTTAACACTGCCGGACAAACCAGTAAGTACGCAGTTTGACACAAATTATTAAGTTTAACACAGTCGGAAATATAAACCGGTACTAAGTTTAACAGGTTTAGTTTAACACAGTCGGACATATGGTAGGTACGTAGTTTTGATGTACTAAAACGTACGTTGTTCAGTACAGCGATGCGTACGTATGTAGGTACGTAACACAGTCGGGCGAACTAGAAGGTGAGTAGTTCAACGCAGTTTGACATACCAGTAGGTACGTGATTGTAACACGGTTGAACTCAGCAGGACATACAATTGTTATCCGTCCATTATAAAAGGTGCATTGTAAAATATTCATAAAAAGTAGATTAATAGGTACGAAAACGAATCTTTCAGTTTGCGTATAGTTACGTAATATGTTCTGTTTTAAAGTCTGGTGTTATTCAAAACATTTTTCATTTTGTCGATACGCACCATCTAACAAAAACACATACATATTCAATGTTAACTGACTAACATGTAGCAATGCGGAGGGAAGTGAATGTTTACTGTCACGTGACTATCAGGTGATTCACTGCTCTGTTAGCTTATGCCATTCTGCAATCTGTTTTCGCGGGCAGTTGATGACCTCGTTCCAGTGATGGTGTTCTGCACCACGTGACTTTGCCCCGATCTCCAGACGTCCCACCACCTGTAACCAATGAAGAGACATGTTGAACCTCTATACAACGTGGTTATATAGTTCAATAGGATTTGTCATGTCTGTTTGTTCATGAACAGCAATGTTTTTGAGGCAATTAAAAGCATCTAAATCCGCATTGGGCTTAAATATGTTTCTTTGTACAAAGTAAACAACTGATTTAAACAAAGTTACTTATTGTAACGCTTTTCAATAGATTTAACAAAGTTCTCTTAATCCGAAAACATATCGTCAACCATGTTAACTCAGAGTATGTTCATATTTCAGAATTGTTTTACACCATGTTGAACTATTCGAATTAGAAAACACCTGTTGCACGTGTACGTTTCAAGCGAACCCGGGACGACACCTTCCGCCTACAGCGGATTAATGTTAAGAAGAGACTTCCTTGAAACAGAAAATACCATAAAAGCGGAAAGTGTCCTGGATTAGCCAGTGCGGACTTCACAGGCTGAGCCGGGACGACACTTTACGCGCCTGCATTAAGCCAGGTTTTCCCACGACACGCCTCATACAGTTTCAGAGAATATATAATACGTATAAACTTGTTTTATAGTATGGTTAGGCATATGTATATTTATTTTAATATTTCTTTATAGAATGGTTGATTTCAGTATGAAATTGGTTTGTACTTTATAATTGTATTATTCATTTGTGTCGAAAACAATTGCACTCGTATTTTAAAGCTTATTACAACACCGTCTTATGGGTGATGAACGTTTTGAAGTGTGGATAATTTGTAGTGCTAGGCATCATTATGACAACATCAGCGAGAACCAGATGTTCTTCAATCAATCACAATGAAATCAGTTACAATCGTTATGGTTGTATATGATTATCGCAAAGCAGCGTCAGGCTGGAGATGATTTCAATAAGACTCAAGGGAAATGTTCAAATCAGATTGCAGAAAAATATATTGGCATGGAATTAAGTCTGCGTCTGTTCAATAGGTATAGCCGTTGCAGTTGTTTCCCATGCAATGTTTTAATGTAAATATTACTCACAGTGATCTCCCCTATATGGTGAACAACACTAAGGTTACCAATTGACAATACGATGAGATTTGATTGACATGTATTTGGTCATATAGAAAGCTAGGACTGGTATAGTAGACACATAAGGATTTTTATTTGGTGACACGATTTAAAATGCCGTGTTTAATTCGGCTTGTAAAATGCTTCAAAACGGCTGTTTTGTTAAATATGTCTGGCAGCAAATCCGTTAAAAAAATATCCAAACAAAGGTCTTGCTGATGACAGACCATTAGGTGTGTCTCAAGATGAAGCTACCACTACCTCATTCTTGGTCATGCGGTCCCAATCAAGCACGAGGAACTCAAGACTGATGTTCTGCAGCCCCTCGTTATAGGGGACATCGAAGAGGAAGGACTCGTTAAAGACGGGGTTCAGCGTCCTCTTCTTCACGTGTGTCTTCTTCTTGGCGATCCTCTGGCCGTTATACAGTAGATAGATCTTCACGTATGGATCTGAAAACGAATAAAAATCTGATGAAAATCGCTGATTATGAACCCGTGACCATTTCAGATTTACCACTATTAATTCTAACAGATAATATAACACAGTGTCTGGAAAATCGAACTTTGTTGTATTTCAAGTAAAGTACGTAATACATGCTTGGTGTGCCGCCGTAAAGAACTTATTTTTTATTGTTGCTGTCGTTTCTTTTGCTATAGTTGTTGTATTTTTTTAATTTACATAGAATACACGCCATTTTAAAAATAAAACCATGTAAACAGAATGCGAGGGACGTGATATTTAAAATTGGTAAACATTAAACGTATATATTACATGTGAATGATAATACCAACT
This sequence comes from Congeria kusceri, assembly GCA_027627225.1. NCBI lineage: Eukaryota > Metazoa > Mollusca > Bivalvia > Myida > Dreissenidae > Congeria > Congeria kusceri. Next base: position 111,247,519 of record CM051025.1, read on the forward strand.
TTTAATTTAAATGTTATACTTAGCGTAGTTATTATGCATTGCTAATGATAAAGGATTAGAGAGCGGGCATAGTTTATCCTTTACACCAGTTTGACTCCAATTTGTCTGACACGTACCATATAATGATGAAATAATATATTAGTTTATACATTGTATATATGGTTTATGATCTATGTGAGGATCTAGGTTTAAACATTGAACGCTGTTGTTTACTGCCAGGAATGTATGTTTAAACAGCCAATAAAGACGTGTTCAGGATAGAAATGTTCAGTTCGCTCGTCAGGCTGAATTTTAACGGGAGAGAACTTACATTAATTTTTTTAGATTACATACATTTAAATGTCACTTAGTTTCAACAAACGCTATTCAAATGGAAATGAACCTTTAAGAAATATGCGTGCGTGCAAGAGGGCGTGTCGACAATAGCGAGTATTATATTGTGTGCGTGCGGAGGTTCGCACACGTTCATTAACTCTCAGTTCGAACAACTAGAATGCCAGTGAAAGTGTGAATGTAATGCCAAAGTTTCTGATAATAGCCATGCCTATATTGAGAACTAATCAGACATGTGCTTCTAAGATATATCATCATAACGCAGTGACATTAGCGCAAGCGCATGTTTGCAATTACTGGCTTGCTATTACTAACCATCCCTGACTCTGGTTATCAATCAATAGACACGGGTTATGAATGTTCAGACTGAATAGAACTTATAGCCAGAACACGCCTCTTGAGAGCTCGAGTATAACTAAGTTCCATAAATAGAATAATACGACGCACTTATGGTGCATATTAAGAATCTTTATTTTTATATATAAATATAATTATAATGTTAATGTAACCGTCATTATAACAAATGCGATAGAGGGAAATTAGAATATTTTCAAAACACATAATCACTTACAAACTTGAGAAGTGGTGTATCTGCAATAATGAACTTTGAAGGAAAAAGTATGCCTCTATATAGTGTAATGAATTTAATGGTGATAAAGTAAATCACTTTATTTGTTGTAAAGTTCTGTTTTTAACAAATTATAACCATTTAATATAAATTTTCTCCTGAAATCAAACACGAAAGTGACATTTACACAAAATATGAAATATAACAATCTGTATTCATCTGGTTTATTTAACTATATTTTTGTATGCATTTATATGTGCAATGCTTATAAACAAATTTAAGTACTTTGATTATTTTGTTTTGTGGTACGCTGTTTAAATGAATTCCCAAACTGGATTGACATAATTACTGTCAGTTGAATACATGGTCAGTGGGGATAAATGATTTTATTGATCTTATGGTAGATATTTTTCAGTATTTTATTGTGTTCCAAAGTTTTTTTGTGATTATTTTTTTCAATTAAAACAAAATATGAGTGTTATAAAAATAGTATGTTTTAGTGCTTTTGAAGTTGGCTTATTGAAAACAAGTGGATCAAAATGATGCAAGGCACATTATTTGCTTGAGTCAGAAATGAGAAACTTGCAATTAGCTTGCATCAAAAAGCAGGATTTGGCATCAATTGAAATTCCTATCCATGACTGGGTGTCCATAATAGTATCAAAGTGAGTGGCTTTCTTATAATACATTTGATTAATATTATCAGGAGCATGTTGTTAATATCAATAAGCAAATCCAAAAATTTAAGTCATATTATACCGGTATATGAGCTAATTTTCAACACACAATTTAATGCTGAAATGGCAGGTTTATTTTACATTTCATATGTGCAGGACAGTTGATAAATAAGTATGGACACAACTTTAAACATACAGATTCACCAATCAGTATATTTGACAAAAGCAAAATTTGGTAGTGTATACTACATCTATTAAGAAAAAGAAGCAAAATAACAGCTACACATTCTGCATAAACTTAAAACATCTTTACCTGAGGACAAGTTACATTACGATCAAGGTGTTGAGTCAATTATGTCAAAAGCACCATACCTATGAAACACTAGTACGTATGTTTCAGTGTTCCTCAGAAATGATGCTGAAGATAACTCAGCATATTTCCATTATTCCACAACTGAATGGCATCTCATAGTATTTACCGTACTGTTATTTGGGTAATTATTAACTCCGACCACTTTATTTATAATAATTCCCAATAATTTTCAACATCTTCGTGTGCATTTTTTTTACCGAAAATTCAATACTGTTGCTTATGGGCGCAGCCATTTTTGATAATCATGTGATTGAAAGTAGTCCAAAATGTCGCATGATGTACCAGAGGCGATGTGCTTAGAATCGCCTGTGTACCGAGAGTGCCGAGACAAGGGCACCATCAACCAATGAAGAATACGTAAACGTATACGAGCACTGTATTCATTGATTACGCATCTGAGGTACATTTCGTCCTCGACTTTCCGTTTGTATTATTATATGAAACTGACACGCGTAATTTTCTAGAAGGAACTTTGAAAACATATGAGACGATCCATATGAATGTGGTAAAATTACCAACCTAACAACCGGGGTAATTATTGCTTATAATAGTTCATGAAAAACAGACATACGAGTACAAACTACTTGAGTCAAGGGCATCTTCAGCGACTGAAATAAACGTAAATGTAGCACAGTTTTTGTTTAATAGGCATCTTTAGTACGTTTCGTCCTCGACTTTTAATTTATAATAAATGAACTCGACACGTGTTACTCCGAGAAGAAAATATAACGCATATGAAATGATCAACATTAATGTGGTTAACATGAAAACTGGGTTAGCGCTAAAGGACATGAAGACATACGTCAAGGGCATCTTCAGAAAATTATTTAATTGCACTTTAATGGCAAAAAAAATACCTCACTTTTAGACGCTTATACAATAACCAGGTTATGGAAACATTTACATTTGGAATATGTTTTGGAGAATAATATCGAACACCTGATAAAATGATCGGAATGTCAAACATCTGTGGCATCAAATTATTCTATTTAGTTTTGTGTATAAATCAAAATAGAATAGCGACTATATTATTTTATCCCATCATCAAGCATGCATGGACGAAATAACACCCCGAGGGATAAACTTTGCTGTATTATACCTTGTCGAAGACATCAAACACGCGCATTATAATGATGTAATGTTGTTTATTATCGTGACGTTATTTGCTGTTTTTCGTGTTATTTAGTGATTTTCTATAATTTATTTTCAAAATAAAGACACAAATCGATGAGATAAATATAACACCAGGTTAGTGTTGAATACAGATACGTTTATTTTCTCGGCACGAAAACCTAAACCACTCCCCAAGGCTCGTGGTTTAGGTTTTCTAAGCCTCGCTAAATAAACTTATCTGTATTCAACACTAACCTAGTATTCTCTATTCTCTATGTGCGTCTTCCAATCCTTCAAGGCTACTAATGCTTCAAATAATAAACAATGTTTTTACGATATAGGTGAATATGTCAATGTCAGATTCTGATTTAAAAGAATATCAGCGCATAATTGCGAAAAAACTACTTTGTGTGTCACTATGAAGTACAGACAAAGCAAATAAACATGTTTTATTTGCCAAGAGCATAAACCATTGGCCATCGGACATTGGCAATAATTGCATTGTGACGATTACATAAGAACTCTCCCACGCAGATATATGTACGTCGCCATTTTGTTGTCATGGCATTATGGTTATTTACGGATATTTATGAATACTTCAAGTTTCCTGTGAATGAATAAATCAAGCCATTATCGTCGAAGACAGATCGATGAATATGTCCTTAATACTTCATCAAAAGGAATACGTCATAAACGTGCTTATAAATCGAATCAAATTGCATTATTCTTATATTTGCAATTGATATATCAGGAATATATTAGTTAAAAAAACATAAACAAGCTACAACACGAATATATCATAGCGTGTTTAAATGTTAGTTGCTAAATGTGGACCAAATGTTGCTAATGAAACAATTGTTTCCAAATCACTCCAGAGGTGTTATAGTGCTTTATTCCAAACAGGTATCTTATCATGTGACAAAGTAATTATTAGCTATCAAAGGTCAAATACACGCGACATCTTTCTTTGTACTTTTTAAACACACTACAATAGATGATTGATCCCGCACGCCTACAAGTTAAACACTACAGATAGAAGCACTGTTAGTGGTTAATATCATTATCAGATCTAGGTTGACAAGGAAATATGTCAGAAGCACAATGCATTCAAGTATTATGAGCTCAAATTAAGAGAAATACTAGAGGGCAAAAATGGCTTAGCAAAAGAACAAATGTCGAACGTGCCTGACAAAACAGTGAAACAGACAGCCAAATAAAGTCTTTTTCGCCTGATTGAGGCATTCGAAAACGATATAACATAATGATTTAGGCGTTATTATATATAAAGAGTTGAATTGCCGTTTGCTATGTTGTATTTTAATATAACTTTCGGAACAGTGTTATTGAAAGTAAAAGCTCTTCGTCTGATGCATATATATCGGAATCCGTTTTCATATGCAACATTTACCATTTCCTTACTATGTGCATTAACGAAACGTTTGCATTTTGAGTTGACTGTGTCACGTTATGCAATCCTTATTCTAACATTCGAGATACACAGTGGTGGATAGCAATCTGCCTAAAATGCACGATCTAAGAGCGGTTGATGAAATTTGTATTCCGGTTAGATGTTTTTCACCAAAGAATACAATACAAATTAAAATAGTACATGTTATTGAGATATTGTGTTTCTGAGCAATACGTGTTTGTTATACAATTCATAAATTGAAATTTTCTAACGTGTTTGAATTGCGAAATAATTAAAAGTAGCTGGTTGTGATATGTTTTATTTCTCATCAATTTGATGGTTGAAAACGAAAGTTTTCCAATTAACGTTGTTGTCAGACTTCTGTGATGAAGATCCCACCGTTAGCTTGCCTATATATGTACTTTTTATCTTTATCCCTCCCTACATGAAACATGTTTGTTATTGAACCAAAGTTCATCTGGCCGTTTACTAATTAACGCCAGTCCTATGTGACAAATGAGGGATGGACTACGTATTTGTTAGCGTATCATTGAGACGCCAACGCGTTTTCAAATACAGCTGCGACATAAGGTTTTAATATACTAATAGAAAAAAAGAAACTGGACATGTTTTCATTTCGTATTTTTTTTTATGTTGTATTTAAATATGGATGAATTTGGTATTAAAAGTTTGGTTATACACTGACCTTATTAATAATTTTAATGCCCAAACAAATCGATCACCCATTAAAACGTTCACGTTATCCACATGTGATGTTCTCAAAGATTAAACACCACCATGGCATCGCCTTCCCAATGCCGTTGTTTTGAAGCACGTCCGTTCACTCTAAGACGAAAAAGAGGTGGTCGCACACGTTACTAGGCAAAAAGTAGAATTTTGTGAAAATTTAGGCTTCTTTGTGGTATTTAATAAAAAATCAAACTTGAGTATCGTGGTCGTCAATGCAACCTTTAAATTCACTCATGTTGCGTTTGGATGACGTTACCGCTTTAATGATTGATCAATTGTTTAGAGCATTTAAACTAATTATTAGTTCAATTTATAACCTAAATTTTTTCGCCGAATTCATCCATATTTAAATCTAACAACTTATGAAAAATAAGAAAAAAAACATGTCCAGTTTGTTTTTCTATTAGTATATAACCGCTGTTTTGATTTGTGACTAAACATTACTTAAATACAACCTCATTGTAGCATCGAGTATATAAACACTGTAATGGCTCTACTAGTCATGTATTTAAATGTAAAAGTGCAATAGTTCTAATTAAATATAAATATAATGTTTAATTATGTTACATAATACATGTTTAATATATCGTGCGCAATCAAATGTCACACCATTATAACACTATCACACAAATTCCTTAATCACCAGAACTGCATAATATATAGTATCGGTGTATATTATCACATGATGCTTCACTTTTTTGGCGCTGAGGAAAGTAAATGCGCGCCAACGAAAAAGGAACGCGGCCACATTTCCGGACCCCCAGTCCTATCGTAATAATGACACTCTCTAATGCAAAGTTGAACATTGACATTTATTTTTAAAATATTTACAAAAGTACTACCCAGCTATATTGTATTATAAGACACATGATGAAGATTGACTTTCATGACAAAAGTTATTCCAGGCCTTTTTTATTAAGTTTATGGTAGTCGTAATATATCGTGTTTTTTTTAAATAAGCTGTATTCATTCAAGTTATTTCAGACCTTTTTGTATACATTTTTTGACAAACATAACTAATTAAGACTGCCTTTTAATTAGTTATATTAATTTCGTAATGTTTAAGTACATTTGCAGAGAAATCCCGTCGCACATTTGCACTATCGAAGGCTAGTTGGAAATCGATTCTGAGCAGCGAATGTAAATCCGGGAAGCGTCTGACAGATAAACGAGTTCACATATGCATACTGGAGTTTCTTAATTGATACATTGTATCTTTTGGAAATTGCATCGGGTTATTGATTGCTGATGTCCTCTGGAAACAATTTTGATATCCGACCAAATTGTGTATGGGCATTATCAATAATTATTAGATTTGATGACATATGCTGACAATGGTTCTTGCCATAACAATATAAAAACTACAATATGACGCTGCCAAACGCAAGATGAAACGACTTTATTTGCAATATGTGAAAATAGCTTTGGTTGAATGTTTTTTTATAAATGATAATGCGGTTCGTCATTGAATTCTTCGTTCTACTAATAAAGAAATATATATTTAGTAATAGTTATGAAGAAGAGTGGTTTTGATGTAGTGACAAGGTCAACAGCCTTCGAATTAATTGTTACAAATACTTGTACAACTACGTGTATATATTTCCTTACAATACGACAAAACGTGATCTTAGAAATATAAATGATCAAAACCGCATTACAAAATGCAAACCATGGGATAAATACATACTTTGATATTTAAGTCAATGGATGTGATATGTAAGTCAATGCAGAGTGAGTTAACAACAGTGTGCTATTTTAGTCAATATACAGTGTTTTGTGTGCTATTACAGTAGTATTACTTGGTAGTTGAGTCCGAAACGACTTTGAAATATAAGAGAATATATTGCATGATATGTTTATATAATGGAGAAAAACGCTCTAAGTTATTCAACGTTGTTTTCTGTTCATGCACAGGTGTTGAAAAAAATAATAATGTTTATTTATGATTTTTATATTCCATTTATCCTCATGGCATTTAATCGACCATATAACCGTATATTTATTTATACGTTAAAAATGAACCAACATATGATTGTCGTAATCAAATTGTGACGTGATTCGGTTACGTGACCTGCGCAACTAATGATTTACCACTAATGGCTACTTCGCGTGGTTTTGTAATCAGTTTGCGGAATCATAAGTCTAATAGTTACTTTACCAATCGGTCACATTTGAAAAAAATGCCAACTGATGGTCGGTACATGTTTTCTGGAGTATTAAAAAGCAAGCAGTATATTGAAGAAACAAACAAAATAAATAAAAACGTATATTTTATTGTGTTTATTGACCTTTCTACTGTTAATCAAAAATAAAATAATTACATTTCGCAGTATGTTTATGCTACAATAAAAATAATAAAAGTGTGTCTATCGTTTACAACAGGTTTTGACTCCATATAGTTGACACTTGACAAATAAACATGACGCAACACAATCGTTGCTACAATGTATATATTGCTAATGATCCCTGTGCTGATCTATATTAAAGTGCTCTTCATTTTGGAAATACTATTAATAAATAGGCCTCGTGCGTGCGAAAGGGCGTGTATACCGCAGCGAATATTATATTGTGTGCGTGCAGAGATCGTACTTGTTAATTAACTGTCAGTTTGAAAAGCTAAAAATGAGAACGTAATGCCTACGTTTCTGACCATAGATGCCTGTATAGAGAGACATTATTAGACCTGTGGTGTCAAGATATATCATTGTTATGCAGTAGCTTAAGCGACAGCGGATGTTTGTAATTACAGGTTCGCTTGTGTTAGCATCACTGACTCTTGTGTGCAATCAATACTTCAACAGACCCAGGGTAAGGAATGTTCCGACTGAATAGAAATTCTAACCAGAACACGCCTCTTGAGAGCTTGAGTATAACTCGGTTCCATAAATAGAAGAATACGACGCATTCTGAATTGCATACACTATCTGGTTTCACCATTTCCTCAAGTATATTTTAAAAACCGTTAAACAACGGTATTTGTTTTCTGAGATAAGGCCATTAAAGTAAACTCAACTGACCATTCTTTTACAATGAGCATTCGTTTGAATCTCATAACACACTATGTACTGATACATGCGCACGCCATACTATTTTGACACAATATTCGCTTTTTGATGCGGTTGTGTAATATTATGGTAGAAATGATATGTACATATTCATACAGCGTAGTCTTTGTTCTATATACTTTTTTAATACATATTCTCACAGTTATTTCACATACGGTATATATGGTCGTTTAATCCGTGTGTTGGTCAGAGCCCTATGTTAGTTTTAATATTGTTACGGAATGGCCCTATGCCCAAACATCGAGTGATAATTGGTAATGTCTAAACACACTGCGGTCGGATATTGAAAAATGCTTCCTGACGACATCATAAATACCCCAATGTCATTTCCGAAAGCAATCAATCAAGGACGACCAGCATGCATCTGTGCATTGATTCCTCTATCAGACAATTTATATATTTCGGAGTTACATTCGCTGTTCAGTATTGATTTCCTACTAAGAAACAACGTTCAATAGTTGAACAATATGAAATGGAATTTCTTATTTTTCACGAGAATAATGTACATAATTTATAGGCACTAACAAGGTGATACACGTTAAACTAAACATTAAAAGTTTAATGTTGAGATAACAAACATACAAACATATAAAATAATACAATATGAGCTAACAATGTATGCACATTTTCCTAATATAAATGGAAATTGAACAGTTTGATGGTCAGTTTGGTGTTTACATTTTCAACACTACGAAACTAGCCGTGTTTTATGTAGAACATCGTGCAGCTCGCCGAATGTTAACGGTGAATATTCAGATTTAATCCACATCGCCACGGAATTCAGCAGTAAATAAAGCTAGTATTTGTAAACAGTTTTACTTGGAGGATCAGTGTTTATGCAATCAACAGTATCCAACAGACCAAATGTTTCTGAAGTAGTTTATATACTAACGTAAACACATGCTCAGACAGACAATAATATAACCGTTTTATTGTAGAATCTGATTTTGGCCATTTTCACCTTTTGTGCGGCTTTACACGCTGTCTGATAAGATATGACTACGATCAAATGTATAACAACAGACGTGGGATAACTTCAGTAATGGAACTAATTTGAAAGCAGTCTGATGAGTTACGACTGTCATTAAAGTCAAACAAATCCTCACATGTCTCATTTTATGTGACAAAGTCGTCTTTTTAAATGGCTTGTGCTTAAGGTTAATGACATATATTGACAGAGAATGTCACGAACTCGAATAAACAATAGAGGTTTTTAATTTGCAACTAATGATTTAGGCTCATAAAAAAGTAAACTAAATGACATGGAAAATAATAGAGCTATTTCCAGTGGAAAGTACAGTGAACAAAATAACGTGTTTGACCGCATAATTCGAAAAGTATATTTTTTATTTTGTTTTCACAATAGACTGCTTAATTACTTATACACCAGACAACATGGGTCGATATTCAGTTGGTATTTTCAAATATGACACCGTGCAATTAATGATTCCGCAAACTCATTTCAAAACCGCGAGAAGTAACCATTAGTGCTAAAATTGTAGCTGTGTATGTCATGTGAAGCAAAACACGTGATTAAAACAGGGACTTTGTTGTGTTTGTTTTGAACATATAAATAAACAGTTGGTGATAAATTTTATAATATGCCAAGACAGACAAGATATTAAAAATAATGTTTTTCATACGCACCTGTGCTTCACACAGCACGTTATAAAACAACATACAGAAATATCTTGAAAATAAATCCGTTGGCCATTGTCCTATTTTAGATTGTATATTGTTATGGCATGCCACATCGTCCACATCTTACATCGAGACATAATTGATAATGTTCAAACACACTGCGACTGGATATTGAGAACTGCTTCCTGGCGTCATCAACAATCAATACCCCAATGGCACTTCCCAAAGATATCAACTAAGGACCGCCAGTGTTCATATGCGAATTCATTAATCTTCCAGAAAAGTAAAATACTTTGAATTGACATTAGCTGCTCTGAATTGGTTTCCGACTAAGAAATAACCTTCAAATGTGCATATGAGATTTCTGATCATTCTCTGCAAAGAATCGCTTGAATAATGTACCTAATTCAAAGCAGCCCAATAAGTTACGACTGCCATAACATATAATTACGAAAATAGCAATAACTTTGATATAAATGATTACCTAGATGAACAGGGAATGATGCGATGAAACCAAACAAGTCTATTTTTATCCACACATGCATTAGCTTGTATGGAACAATTTAAGATAATTAATAAGACATTCTTGTAATCCTGTACACAAACAATATAAAATTTCTAATTTTACACGTGAATGCCCCAGGTAATATATTGGTTTCCGAAATGTTACTCAGAAATGTTTATAAAGTGCGCATTACATAAAAATGTGTTTGTTCTTACAGCATATTTCAAAGGTCATGCGATAATATGCGTCCGCAGTATACATAAATAATTATGGTAATTAAGATCAAGCATGTGATTGTGTTAAAATGTTATTACATGCTGTAGCAAACGGCAACTCTCGTATAGTTCATTAGCACGTTTGTGTGTAACCAGAACAATCATGAGTTGTGTTCGTAAAGTTCGTGGACTAGAGAAAATAAAATAAAACTACCATTTAACAAGTAATGGAATGATATTTAAATCAATATAAGCACCATTCTAAGCTGATCACACATGATTTATTTCAATTAAATGTAACAGGCGATAATACCATAGTACTCAAATTAAAACATATCTTCCACAGATATTCGGCACTTTGGTGACGTTCTGTTCCGAGTTCATGACACCAATGTCATATTTTTGATAGAACTCTCCTTGGCACTCTATACATTAGTGATGACCTCTAACCGTTTGCTAAAAACGTCTCAGACGTGGCAAAAGTTGATCGTATGCACGTCCCAAGTTCTTCGATGCTTGCCGCGGTAATCTCCATTCAGACGCAGAAACAACGCGAAGTCCATCGGGGCACAATCGGGACTGTACGGCGCTAGGGGAAGAAGTTTCATACCCAGATAATCGATCATGCTGAATGTATCACGGGCTTGGTAGGCACGGACATTATCGTGGTGGTATATATATTCCTTGATCATATCAAGAGGCTTTCGTCTTCGTCACCGTTTTCATGTCTATGTTTTCAGTGAAAATGCTATACACCACGTTTACACACACTCCCATCATGTCGCTGATCTCACGAACAGATCGTCGTCTACCCAAGTTGATGATGTCGCGCACCCGGGTGACACCACTCTCATTTCAGTCCGGCCTCCACATTCTAGGTTTGTCTGCAACATCATCGAGTCCATCTCAAAATCTCTTATGCCAGTAAAACACAAAATGTTTGGAAAATCTGAATTGCATTTTTTCACGAACTTAAACTTATCAGTATGCGTCATGCCGGCGTTAACATTTTATGACGCTCCGTTGCTCAAAACGTAACGTTGATGATATGGTAGGCTTCCAATGTTTGCAGTGTGCTAATAACGAGGTCGAACTTGTTTTGATTACGCTTTATTGACCCGCGAACTGACGTCAGATTGTAATAGTACGTTTTTCCCCCAATAAATGCTTTAATGTATTCAACACATAATTAGCTCGTTAATTTCCGTGTAATTTCGACGAAAGCCGAAGCCGTCCATACTTTAACGTTCGCATTCGGAATACATACAAAACTTCTTTAAAAATTATATATTTCTTTAGCTACACCGTAGTATTTGTTTCAGATTTTAATATCGTCGCTTTTAAAAGCAAATTAAATATAAAATAACTATTAAAATGTAACGAGTATAATTAAAACAAAAGTTGACTCGGAGTTTGTTCCCTTTGGAAATCATGATCATTTGAACGCTTATTGAATTTTATGTGCATATGACAGCGTTTATTTACCTTGATATAAATCATTCTGACTGACGAAAACGTAATAAAAGAGGTAGATTTTCAAGAGAAACAGACACAGTAGCAATGTTAATTTTGTCGGCTATGATCAGCTGCCATGATCTGTGACAGTGTGGTTGGAAAATTACCGAGAAGCATATTAGTTTGACTGTTTATGTCTACGTGAAATATTGTAACATTGACTAATGAGATGTCAATAATGTTCTCTATTGGAAAACTGACAAAGAAACCAAGTCAAACGACAAGCCTTATATACCAAGCTGTGTACGGGTAAGTATCAGTTCATTATCTAATTGTAAAGCCATTTGTATGTATGGTAATAGTTACTAAGATAATGACAACTTGTGAATGGTCGTAAAAATGTTTGATTTTTATTTATACACGGAACATAAAGTTTGGAAATATAATAAGATGAAGTATTAGTTTCCAAGCTTATTTAACAAAGTTCTATGTTTTGACATTATGATATAATTATGTTACAATTTCCATATTGAAAATGCCATCAATTTTTCTCTGTCATTCTGTTAAGTGTTGTAACATAACGTTTTAAATCGGTTACTAAAACGTGTAAAACTTCAACATTTGGCATTAAATTTTGCTCAACTGACATCGGTACCATATCAGACAATTATTAAAGCAATTATTGTTGTGTAAATTAATATCAGTCTGTAAGTAGAATCTACTGTAAAACTGTGTACTGAAAACTTATTTTTAGTGATGCTGCTGTCCAGAAAAGCAAACACACATCCAGTACGATGGGCGACATGTTAGATGGCGACCAGGCTGTTAGTGTTCAACCAGAGGCATCGCTAGTAGCGGTCGCATTCCCATATTCATCAGCAGCGGGGCGCAACCAGCTGATGTTAAAAAATGAGAAGGCCAGAAATATTGATTCTCTGGGACTTCTTGCCTATACTGACGTGATAAAAATACTACGGCAGAGGACATCACTGGCTCCGGTTTATGTACCATCGAAATGTTCAACTGTGAAGGCGCGGACAGTTTATTTTTAACATGTAAATATAATGGATGGGAAGCCCTGTATTACAGTTGCAAAAAGGACGTTGGAAACTTTTATAACACAAATGAGCGGATAAGTTTTATGGGAGTATCTTTCTTAGGTTCTCAATAATTATTTAAAAATATTAAAAAACGGTATTTCAGAAAAAAATTATCCGGCTTAATTTTTTATGGGGGTAGTGTTAAAAACTGTTTTAACTTTTCAAATTTGCACGGTAAAGTTTATTTGTTTTGCCTTCATTGTGTGGCTCATAGTCCAAGAATAAAATATATTATGGTTTAGATTCAGAACATGCATAAATTAAGCAAGTTTATCACGTTTTTTTTCATGGCTTTCAAAAAATAGAACAGGAAAATTCTCATCGATCATAAATATAATTAGCAATATGAGTACATATTACTTCCATATAAATTCATTCAAGAATAATTGTTGATTATTTTCATAATATGTGTTCAATATACCATTAATAAATGTATATTTATATGAAGTTTATGAAATATTAATAAAGTATTTCACATGTAAAGATGCCTCTAGCTTTTCAGTTTTTGATGTGTTTAGCAATAGAGGGGGTATGGTAATTAAAAAACTATATCTGACAAACCAAACGGTAAAATCTCCTAAAATTTTGCAGAAGAGTCCAGATATGAATGCCCTTCAAGAAAATAATATGATTTGTGGTGTTCTATACATTGAGTATTATGGGTTGAATACCTTAAAAAGATTGTCAAGTTCTTGATGGCATTTAAAGATCAGAATTCATATTGTATATTCATGGTGTGTTGCTATAGCAACGCCGACGAAAACAATAGCACAATCATGTCAGTGATATTAGCACATTATTTCGCAGCACTGACGTGATGCGCTAAGAAATAGTCCAACCCTCATATATGACATAGGAATGCCAATAAATGTGTTACGGCCTGTTGAGTTTTTGGTTAATAACAATGTCTGACTTTGGTTCAATAAAAATCTTATGCTAGAACAGAAATACATCCATAGACATGCAACGGTACGATCTTCCTCTCCAAGAGAGTTACAATAGCGTAAATTGCAAATGAACCATAATGCTAACATGATTAATACACACACCACTTGTAATTATTTCGCATTGCAAAAGTATAAGATATGTTTTATTTCATGAATTTTTAACTAACAGCTGATGCTCAGCCATACATCATTTCGGTCGAATGTAAAGTTTACGTCTTTTGTCTTCCTATTTTTCAAAATCTAAATGGACTAATCGGAAAACAAAGTCCAAAGTGTTGTTTTGTTAATGTTGGGATGGGGATTGTATAACGTGACACAGTCAATTTATAAGGCAATCAATTTTTAAAGCACATGCAGTCTAACGCATTGGTAAAAGCTGATTCTAACAATGGATTCAGATATATTTGCATCGGGATAAGATATTTTACTTTTTAAGTGGAACAACGTGTCACTATGTATATTGGAACAATGCATATACGGGCATTTCAGCACTTTAAACAAAAAATGCATACCGCTTGAATAGTTCCTATCGCCTCATGAAGACATTTTATCAACCGTTAACGATGCTTCCACTATTTGATTTTCCTGATGGCACTATCATATTTTTATTCAAATCTGATTTAGTCGATATTTAAACACAGCAACTTCTGATACATTCCTTGTGATAGACATTTAGGACAAAATATAGCAGAGTTTCATAAATAGAAAAATATAACGTGCTAATAGTGCACTTTAAAGCCCGTACATGTTCAGGAAGTGATAAGAAAACTGCTGGACATATTAGTCGGTATGCCAAATAGCGACCAGACCCCAAAAAATAGTATGCTCAAAATGTTTTTGCATAAAATGGTTCTTGAACATGTCCCTTCTAAGAAACCAAATGATGCAACTTTGTCATCATTGAGCATTTTGATATATTCAAGATGGCTGCTAAGATGGCGGCCGCTATTTTAAAATCGCTATATGTCCTTTAAATTACATGAAAACAGGAGAAAACAAAAACATGTTCAGCATATGCATTGTGTTTGTTGTTTGCAACACCATGAAAAACATTTTTTCAAATATTTTAAGCATAACACCAGTAGAAAAATCCAAAATGGCCGACAAAGTAGCTTTCGAAATTTATTATTTATCAAATAAAATAGTATTTGTAAAATGTTTATAGATTTTGAGAACACTTGTAAGTAATAACACTTGTTCATGTGATATCATTATTTAGCTCTTTGAATGGCAGTTTTTGTAAAAACATTCACTTCATGATTATCTCCCTTAGTAGTTATTTTGTAATAAATGTTCAAGACTTATGTTTTGCAGAGCATGTCTTTCCTGCATTATAACAACTATAACATGACAATTACTAGCATATTTTGAAGGCAAGTACCAATTACTATTTTATCTGCACTTAGAAATTATTAAAGGTGCTAACTCTGAATATGTTGCTACTTTTAAGTAATGGCGCTGGTGTCAACACATACAATTGACTTCAAAAATTTCATATAACAAATTCAGTCGGAAGAACTGGAAAATCAGATGTAGTAATACTTGATCGATGTGGCATTCACTGGTCGGTGTATATTCTGACCTTCAAATGGTATTGTACAAGTGTCATGGACAAGTACTGGCGGTGCGTCTTCGACCAACATTACCAATACAACATTAAGACTAGCACACGAACACACTCTAGGAAGTCAGAAGACTGCAATCAATCATAAACTGAATCCTACGACACCACTACCGTCTAAACAAACTGTCCTGACAAACACAGCCATCAATGTCCAGCTGAAAAACATGTTTTTTGAGCATCACAATGACAGACCCATGGGGTTACCCATTTTCCTTAGCCACATTTTGATAATCACTAGTTTTTCCTGGTATCTACATTTTGGTATGTTTTTGAACGGCTCCTAGTTTGTTCCGGTTTCGACAAATGCATCTAATATTCCAAATTTTAAGCGGCTGTGATATATGGCACTTATTGTCATGTGTTCTCTACTCTATGTGTGTTAAATTGAAATGAGGTCATGATACAAATCATAATCACCCAGTTTGCATAAAACCAGTGAATTTATATATGAATATAAGAATTTTTAAACTCTAGAGACATCAGCAGAAGAGAAGTCTCAGTACCAAGAGATCTATGAGAATACTGTGATGACAGTTCACATAAAACATATTTTCTTGAGGTTATAGGCCTATAATGAATGTTACATATAGTAAAAGACATAACGGTTGTCTGGGTTATTTCTAAGCAACAGCTGGAAGTATTTTGGTCAAACGTTTTACAAAGCCTGTGGACCTTCTGTTTGATGTTTTTGTTGGAATTGTGCACGTTTGAATATAGTTTTGATTAACACACTATAAGTCTTATATTAACTCACCTGCTTGATTAGTTGTTGCATATGATACATACCATTGCTTAACAACCAAGGATATTAGTAGAACTAATACTTGCCAAATAAATTGCATGAAGTGAGGAGGTTAGATATATATTTCAAAACTAAAATTCTAAATACAACGGTGAAATGAATTATCCTGAACCTCTCCAATTATGTTCTTTGTCAATAGTTACTAGTAAAAAGAAAATAACATATGAAAATCTCTAGAATTGTTAAACGTATTCGACTGTCAACCCCTTTAATGAACATTACATTAAAATACCATACCAACGAGCAGAAGATGCTAAATTGCTACACAAAGGACAGTGGCATCTAAAAAAATAAAACAATTCAACACTTGGTTACATAGAAATATCCATGACAAAAATGCTACACAAATATAATTGAAAATATAATCAAAATAACATGACCCGTTGAAAACTCATCAACAAGGAACATCTTGCAATATGTTAATTTCCTCTTTGTATGAAAGCCACGAACAGTTGTCATTGAATTTCTACTAGTAGTTGCACTGCATATTAAGGACACAGAAATAATCAAAGGCCAATAGCACATAGAGGCAAAATATCATAACATTGTGCTCATTTTTTTCTGGTACGCTCACCATGTATTGTATTGAAATCTAGCAATTCGTTCTTGAGAAATAGCTCTGACCAGGATAATGCACTAACTCTCTTAATTTACGGTGACTTTAGAGCAGTCCTGATATATACTGGTTGCTATGTTTATTGTGTTCGAACTATGTATTTGCAGAAGAACACAAGGGGACATTTATTTTAGTTATCAAAATCCTTTGCATAAACTGAGGTCTGTTGATTTGGCATCTCAGGCAAACATGCAGTCTCAATATTCCGGAATACATCTGCCTAAACTGCAAGCTGGTGTTTGCTGTATACTAAACACGATGACAGAAACACGGAACCAGTTACATATTGATTCGTGTTCCTTGCAATAAATATGGTTTCCAGCTTTTAATAAATAAATACAAATATAACA
This sequence comes from Congeria kusceri, assembly GCA_027627225.1. Lineage (NCBI taxonomy): Eukaryota > Metazoa > Mollusca > Bivalvia > Myida > Dreissenidae > Congeria > Congeria kusceri. Next base: position 111,265,061 of record CM051025.1, read on the forward strand.
TGATCCATTAATAAATTCCTAGTTTTTACATTTGACTTCCTAGTTGTATACTAGTTTTCTATTATTTAAACTACTAGGTTTTATACAGACTGTTGAAAAGCCTGTGACATTCAGACATGCATTTGGAGGACAGCATTTGACCCAGCTCCACATAACATAGATCCTATCAGATTTAGACGGAGCAAGAATCAAATGTCAAAGATTTTCATTCCAACAACAAATCTGGATGCCAAATCCCCTGCCCCAATTTTGCCATGCAGTTTATATGCCTACGGTTGTGCATCAGAGCAACCATGTGTAATTCTGCGTTGTGGTTGTTACTTGGCTCGCAACAATATTTTGCAACTTTTATGAGACAATCAAATGTCAAAATAGGTTGACAAAAAGGCAAGTCAACATTTAAGCGATGATGACAGTTCTAGTGATACTGAATGCGAAAACGAAAATGTAATTGGTTATGATGGTTTTGTAAGATTTTGTTGCGTATTTACTTGCATATACATGACATGCTAACCGAACACAAACTGTATTTAAGTTGAAATGTAAATGCTATATTATACATATTTAAATAATTATGCCCCCATCGAAGGTGACGGATTATATTGGTTTGCTAATGTAGGTCGGTCTATCAGGTATTTCTGCTCTATAAGTCCATCAGTTTTCAACTGATCATCACCAAACTTCATAAAATTGTTTCTGGCCATACTTTCTTGGTCAAATTCGATAATCCATCAAATCGCCTAATATAACTGTGGAGTTGTGGCCCTTGAAATACAGCATTTTAGTGCAACAGTTTTGATACGATGTCTATCAAATTTTATGAACATTTTATTAACCCAATCACCCCCGGGACCTTGATTTATATAAAACTGGATTATATTAGCAGTTAACAACCTCTCTATCCAACTTGATATTTAAACCTAGAGGGGGCAAACTCTTTTACAAACAGCTCTTGTTCATTTAGAAAACATTTAAGCATATTTTACATAACTATTAATAGTATTGTGGCAAAAATGGTATATTTAAAATGATCAAACCAACTAAACACCACTTTTTTTATTTGGCGGCCATTTTGGCGGCCATTGAATATAATTAATCCTTTAATTAATCATTTTATTTATGTAAAAATCAGTTGCATGTTTGTCAATACATTTTCTAACAACACATGCATTACATACATTCAGAAAATTGTAGTTACGCTACATATTGAAAGATATATGCCAATTTTAAATTTGTGGCGGCCATCTTGGCGGTCATATTGAATATTTAAAAATGCTCAATGATGACAAAGTTGCATCATACAGTTTCTAAGTAGGGACATGTAGAATCATTTTATGCAACAACAATTTGTGCGTACTACCGAATTGGGTTTATCGATCGGCATACTGACTATATGTATATTTAGCAGTCTCTTTATACTTTAAAGGTTTGAACTAACTGATCTGGATTTTATAATCTAAGGTTGAGAAGAAAAAACTACATAGAAACAAATAACAAATCAAGATGTACCTTTATTGGCATTTGTTCACATCGTGATGTTAAATCGAGTGAAAAATGACAATGTCATTATTTTAATACTTCTACTTTTAGAAAACAGTTGCAAAAACGGTGGAGAAAAAATTTTGAGAGAAACACTGATGAAAGTAAACTGAAAGACTGGTTTATAAAGTTGACCGCCGGTGAAAACCATGGTCGTCCTAAGGACGCGCTAGGAAAGCAGTGCAAACTTAAAAGAAACCCCAAGAAACGCCATGAACGTTGAAATGACGCATGGTGGACGTCGAAGGGTGGAAGACAAAAATAAGACTTTCGATAACAAACTTGCTGACACCGCGACAGGTCGTGATTGGAACCCGATAGACGTACTAAGTACGCAACAAGGTCGGCGTAGCGTCCCCGAGCGGTCTATGAGCCACTTCTCTGCGTTTCCAAGGCGACTTTAGTGCGTCGATACTACGTCCCTCGGGCGTTCTTCGCGTTCCGACCGCGTTGCTTCTGCATCCATTGCTTCATTAGTGCGATCCTATGGCGTTTTAGCCAGGACGCCGAACCTCGGCGTTTACTTTGAATATGTCCAAAGTAGTCGCCGCTGGTCTGCCACCTAAGGCGTTCTTGGGGTTCCCGCGGCGTCTTCCTGCGTTTAACCACGACACCACGGCGTCCATGGAGATCCCACCGCGTCCTGGGTCGCCGTAAGAACGCCAGTCCGGTTTGACGGGGCTATAATGCATCTGTGGCATAGATGTATTTTTGTATTTTCTGTGAAACTCAAAATACGAATAACTTTACGGCAGCCATATTGTTGTGCTTTTTCAAATCCTACAAAGTGCATCAGTAATGCAAAATAAGCATTTAATTTTGTATGATATGATATGTGTGTACAAGTTAATGAACAGACCTAATTTGTTAATAAATATTCAGTAGAAAATTGCGGAAAATTCTTTGGTGTGTTATTATGAAATGCAATGTAAACGATTATGTTTTTATTTGCCAATTGCATGAACCATTGGCGATCGGATATTGACAATAATTTCTTTGCGCCGATAATATGACAAGTATACTCCCGCGCAGATTGATGTACGTATTTATTACGGTCGTCATGGCAACTGAGTTATTTGTGAATACTTAAATCTCCCTGTGAATTCGTAACAAGCCATAAGCGTCGAAGACAGATCGATTCATCTATATTTTATCAACAGGGATGTATCAAAAGGTGTTCAAAGCAGCTTGAAATTAATTGATAAGTGATATGTTGGTGTCATAAAACAGAACAAAATCATAACAAAATAACAAAACGAATATACCATAATGTGTTTAAATGTTATTTACCATGCACGTGTGGTCCAAATGGTGCAAAGATCACATAATGTCCAAGCCCAATCCAACAGTTCTATATTTCATTGCTCTGTCTCAAACAGGCATGTCGACGTATATATTCCTTGTTAAAAGATAATTAATTTGTTAGCACATGTCAAATACACGTGACATCTTCCCAGGCAATGACTCAGTGCTACAGTACATTACATAAGTACATAAAGAACACCAAAATATATCCGTTATACATTAGTCCATAAGCTAGAAAATGCAAATAGAAGCACTCTGACTTTTAATGGTTAATATCGTTAGCAGATTGACAAGGAAATACGTCAGAAACATAATGGATTCAAGGTAAATACAGCTCAAAATAACAGATACACTACAGGGCTTGATGACCTAGCAAAAGATGAAATGTCGAACGTGCCTAACAAAACAATCAACGAGACAGTCCAAAAGTATGTTTCGCCTCAAGAGCGTTAGAAAAGATACAACATTGTTGCATTTGCATTTTATGGGTTAGTAATTATTATTAATGAAAAGTTTATTTGAGCCTTGCTTTTTTCAGGTCAATTTAATTCCAGTGAATCTATTTTATTTGTTGACTTATGATTTAAATACGTACTGCCATGTGGGTGTATATTGGTATGCTGAAATAATTACATATTTATAAACGTTAAACAATCTGGACGATCCGACATTTTACGGGCAGTGTCGAGGCGTCTGACGAAAACAATACATTGGTATAGCTGTGAAATTAAATCGAAAGTTTTTTAAAACCGATTACTATTGGGGACATATAAGTGTTTACCAAGCTAACACAAAATCCCACATGGAAATGTTTGCGATGCACTTGAAACAATAAACTGAAATCAATTATGCTGTATTTATATTACAATAGCTGTTAGGACTGGAATCTAAACCATATAAGGCTAAATTCAAAACCTCTGTTTCGATTCCGTTTCACGCTTAACAAAATTATTCAAAGCAACCTAAGTACAAGATATTTATTTGTTTATATCACGATAAACATATATTGTTTAAGTGAAAATAAAATTTATGTTCTGTTCTGTTCTGATATTTATAAGATCACATTGCCACATAAATTGAGATATGTACTCAATGTTTGTATTTTTCGTAAGTCGTAACAAATCAGACAGCTTTCAAATTTGTTCCAGTATTGAAGTTATTCCAGGTCTGTTTTACACATTTTATGGCAGTCGTAACTGATTACACTGCTTTTAAATTAGGTACATTAGTCTCGTGAGTCGTGCGTTCTAAGTATACACAGGCAGAGAACGATCAACAATCGCATTACATATTTGCAATATCAACAGTTTTTTCTGAGTCAGAAATCAATCCTGAGCAGCGAGTGTAAATCCGGGATTTATCTGAGAGAAAAATGATTTCGCAGATGCACACTGGCCGTCCTGAATTGATATCTTTGGAAAATGCCATCGGGGTATTGATTGTTGATTTCTCCTGGACGTATTTCTCAATATTCCGCCGCAGTGTGTTTGGACATTATCAATTAATATACATAGCCTGGCCACTATGTTTATATTGACAATGATTTGAAGTACTGTCATATCTGTGTTTATTCAGAGAAGAAATATGAACAAAAGCATGTTCAGTATAAATGCACAGGTGCTGATAATAAACATGTTTACGTATGTCTTCATTTGGCACGTGTTTCGATTCACGTGATCTATGCAACTATTGGTTTACCATTAACGGCTACTTCGCGTGGTTTTGTAAGGAGTTTGCGGAATCATAAATCTAACGGCGCTGGAACTGATCTGCCTATTTGAAAATGCCAGCTGATGATCGATCTGTGTGTTCTGGTGTAATAGTAAGCGGTACATTATAGAAACAGGGCAAACAACAATTTCTAATCATGTGGACAAACATGTTCATTTTCTATTCTACACTAATAACATGGCTTCATTTTCTGCCTTTCCTAAGAGATATTAAATACAGTAAGTTTTTTTAAAGAATTACCAATTATTTTAAAATGCGGTAGCTAGAGTAACTGGTAAAACATATCCTATTGGGTGGTTTCGGAGACAGTGGTTCAAATCAAAAAATAAAAATAAAGCTAACGGTTATTACGACATCATCCATGACGTCATGACGTCATTACCTGAGAGCCCAGAGAGGTCCATCTTCGGCAGGTTCCGAGCCTTTAGCACCACAACTGTGAGGCGGTTGGCGGCCGGCTGGTGGCAGAGGGACACGAGCAGCTCCCCGCAGCCCTGGATCCGGAACTGCAAACAGACACGTCAGCGGTCTGGTTCGGTTGCTTATATTGTTTATCAACTTCTTTATGTATATTGACTTGCAAAATTGTTGGATATGTGGTGGGATGAAATAAAATCCTTCTGTTACAATACCAAAATGTGTATAGTTGAAAAACTGATCTGTACAGAAAAAAATCATGAACAAAATCACTTAAAAACAGTTTGCATTTGATCAACTTTCAATGTCATCCTTGTATCAGTCTGTTTTGTTTTCCTTTCTATATTTTAGTCATTTCTGACCGTTTTGGTTTTTTTCTTTCATAAGTACACGCTACTTACAATTGTTTTGATCGAAACGAAATTTTGCCTGGGGGAGGGGGCTTTAAAAAGTATGGGCCTCTTTAATGGTCTTAGTACTTCTATTGAAATGTAAGCAATGTGTGTTGCCGCTGGACTGTTGAAGGCGGGTTGGTTCGTTCTGGATTACCAAACGGCGTTTGCAACTGAAAATGCCTGCCAGTCCGGATCGATTTCCGGATGAACGTACGTTTAAATGTATATGACCGATTGATGTAAGATGCTCATCAGCGCTGAAAATTACATAATCTTTGAGTCACATCTGATTGGCATTGTAGAAGTCAGATGCAATTAACTAACATCCCATATTTGATTAAACGTTCTTGTTATCCAGCTGTGAATACTAGGGTTTTCCAAGAAATAACCAAAAAACTAGAATGTTTGATTCGAGCTTCAAACAACCATAGTTAGATTCTATGAAAAATAATCGAAAGCGATAAAGTGGCTATTCCTTCTACAAGTATTTGATCACATCTGTTTTTATTGAACAATCGGTCCTGACAGGCAGCTCGTGTATTGATTAATACAACTAATTGCCTAACAATAAATACTCGTGATATCAATTTACTCGCAAGCAACGGGTGTATGGCAACAAATAAAATATTTATATTTATTCAATCTGCTTGACAGATAAATGTGCTATAGAGTACCAGATGTGAATAATTAATTGACTTATTTTGCCCGCCCCTCCTCAGAAAAAATGTCGAAAATCGCCAGTAGGTGGATCCGTAAACATTTCAAAAGTATTACACTTCGAGAAAGCTCAATAATCTAAATATCTAAAAAGAATCCCGGTGTGTTACATAGGACAAAACAACTTCTGAAGTGATGACATTCGTATATGTATGCTATTCACAGCCTTATACGTAGATCGATTTCAACTTTGTTTCGAGATCTGCTGTCATTATCCACCAAAACACTACTAAAAACATCACTTAAAGGTCTACGTGGACCCTGCACATTGGATCCTATTTTCTGTTAAGTACCATTGTAGATGCATATTCATATCCGTTTTACTTTCGTTTCCTAATTTAGTAAATTGATTAAAAAGCGATTATTACATTCATTTTAGTATGCTTAAAGGCAAATCCGTAAGTTTAAAAGTATGTTGTATAAATAATAACACATACTTACAAGACACACGCTTACGCTACCGTGGTTTTATTCCTACGCCTGAGAATACCAAACCGTTTTATTAGCCGAGAAGAACTTTAAATCGAAAACATATTTCTTAATTTACACTACATGTATACGGGTATTTAAATAGTAATCTATTTATCAGATTATTCATTCAGGAAACAAGCGAGTATATTACCTTTAAATGCCTAGGCGTTATTACTTTACACAGCGTCATCCTTTTTTGTGCAAAGTCTTCAGCTTTCACCGGATATAGGACCTCGCCCATGATGGCGTCTCGCGAGAACCTGTCGAAGCTCAGAATCACAAAATGCAGCGTCATCCCGTGAAGCTGATTGCTGGAAATCCCGTAGAAAGTGAAGGTCTCGTCATAGACGGGATTTAGAGTTTTCCGGAGTACACGTGTCTTACATTTGTGTCTCTTTTCTGGCAAAAGCTGCAGTTTGACATACGGGTCGCAGCCGCCCGTGCTCGGGTCACGTGGTGGTAGATCTACGAGGCTCATGATGTTCACAAGCAGAGCCGTCTTTTCGTGGTCATATTCCAGCGAGAAATTTAGGGAACCGAGATATTTCGGTTCCGATTTATCCGAAAACGATTGTTCATACTCTTTTAATTTCGCATCTTCGTCCTTTTCTGGCGTCTGACCACCTTTTTCGTATTCAATATGGTGACTGGTTTCCGGACTTATTTTCCCGCCAACGTGGTGGGGCGAGTCAATGTTATCTGGACGCACGGAAAAGCTTCCGGGTGAGAGCTTTTCGCCGGGACCAGTCAAATGTTCCGTAGGTGAAATCGGACTGGTTGCTTTTGTGACTTTTACGACTGAAGAACTTCTAGAAGACCGCTTACTGGAAGATGGGGTTTCTTTCAACCCCTTTTTGATTGCCGATGACAATCTGTTATTGGTGTTTCTCAGCTGTCGTCGTCGGTAACATTTGTAAGCGACGGCGCTAATAAGAACAAGGCTGACGACAACAACAGCGCATATTGCTATAATGGTGAAAGCGCTCACTGAAATAAAAATAAACACCCACCATTACTATTGTTAGCACATATATTTAAATAACGTATCTATAAGGCACTTTTCCAAATGTGTTTTGTAATTACGCTAATAAAAATGCAATAAAAGGTTGATAATGATGATGATGATGATGATGATGATAATAATAAGGAGGAGGAGGAGGAAAAGGATGATGATTATGAGAAAGAGGAAGTAAATAAGGATAATGATGATGAGGAAGAGGACGAGTTGGAGGGCGAGGAGGAGAAGGAAAAGGATGATGATGAGACAGAGGAGGAGAAGGAGGAGGAGGAGGAAGAGGATGATGATGATGAGGAGGAGGAGTGGGAGGATGGTGATGAACACTCAAAAACTCATGTTATAATGAACTTTATTATGGAAAGCTTTGAAATATTGAAATGTGGTCGATTGCGGTTCTTTTATCTGTGTCTCTGATCTCCACAAGTCTTTTAATTTCCCATTTAGAAATGTCACTGCCATACTGTCTGGTCTCTTAACATTTCTTTATATTTGATAAGCGGAAAGTGCAGTTTTGCACTTGGTCTCCAAATTGTGATAACGACCTTCACAAGTAGCGCATTTGGCTATTTGGCGCTCACTGTTATTGAATTTTTTAGGCATTGCTACAGTTTCTGTCAACAAGTAAAGCCACCAAGTTTTTTTATCGAACAGTAAATGTTTTAAGTTATTGTCGGCGGAACAAAACAATTTACTTTTACTTCTCTTGAAATAGCGTGGCTAAACAGTTGAGTACTAACTCATTTACCTAATCGCTGTCGTTGGCTGATCAATGTCTGCGTTATTTACAAGCCGCAACTGTTTTGCTGCATTGATTTCCAGAAAATTATACCATCGTATTATGTTATATTAAACTGTAAAGCAATTAAAAACATATACCAAAGTTGTTGTTGTTGTTACATACTCTGAGTTCTTTACGATTCGTTTGTGTCGTCAAAAATATATTTTTAAAAATGTGCGTGAATACATATGAAATTGTACCACGTAATATTATATTGGGAAACAAATGTTCAATGCATGACACAAGTTGTTGTGAATATAAACATAAAACACCGATTTCTGCTCTGCATAGATTACTATTTAGTGCCGTTAAATTAAACTCCCAGTTGAGGATATCATCCGTGTTTTGTTCTTCCTTTAATGTCATACGATTTCGACTGCTATTTAGACATCTCTCGTGATAATGATAATGATGACGATGATTATGATTATTATGATGACAATTGTCATTAAGGAAATTATCGATTGTCAAGAGATATTAAAATACAAATGTAAACTATATCAGTGATTCTGCATAACCGTACACGGCAAACACTTTTGATCGTTCAGAGTCAAAATACCGGTACGTATTGATGAATTTAATCAAACATTTTACAACTATCACTTTAAAGACAAACGCTGCTTGTTTACACAAGGTTTTCCCATTTTCATTTAGATATATTGGTGACTTATTTCTTAACTTTTAATAAGCAGAAAGTGCGGTTTGGCACATGGCTCCCATATTGTGAAAACGACCTTCACACCAAAGCCATCGGATATTATCGTTGAATGCTAATGAACTTTCCGTGAATTTCTATAGTGAATGTCAACAACTGAAACCAGCAATTTTCTATCAAACAATGGATGGTTTTAGTAAATGTCGGCTGAACGATTCTGATAACGTTTCGCTAAATAGCATGTTAGCATATTTGAGTATTTATGGTGGCATACTTCTGCATAAGATAACCAGACAATTTCATGAAGGTTTTACACATTTGTACGAAATCTTGAAAAACAACATTTACCTATGTATCAAGAAAAAAGTTAAACCATTCCGACAAGATATTTTTTTTTCTTTACAATTTGCAAACTTTCAAGAAAATATTTATCCTTTCGCGAACACTATTACGATCTTAGAATAATTATCGTATACATTTCAATGCACATTTATTATGGTGACAGTCAGTGAATTGGAAAAAATGTTTTAATGAAAACTGCGAATATTTTTATGAAAAGTTGAACTTTTTTAAAACTTAGTCAGATTGTTATGCAAAGTATCTGTCACTCTAAGCAAAAGTATGTTACCAGGTTGTATATCGATATTAAAATAACAAAGCCAATCAATGTACAAGTATGCCTACGTCATTGTTCATACATGTTTTGATTGATAATTATTCAATCTCTCGAATCGCCAAAGGTCAAACAGAGGCGAAAAATACATTTGCGTTATTATATAAACATTTGATATTGTACAATTTAATATTTTTCTCAATGTACTGATTACGATATATCAATAAATGTACTACAATATGCCGACTACTATATGTTATTCATTTTAAATAAATCCCCAATTTAGGATACCAGTTACTTGGTATTATCTGTGTTTTGTTTTTCTTCAATGTCATGCAAGTTCAAGCGCTCTTTGGACATCTCTCGTGGGCAATATGTTGTAGGTTTATCATAATATATTGAATATATTTACTCAATACATATATTTATTGAGTAATAGGAAATTTGTATTGATATGCATACATAATTTTATATTAAACATAATTCTCATGTATGAATTAAGCAATGTAGACTTTAGTTCACTGTAAATTTAGATAGAGATTAGTATTTGATTAGTATTCGATTAGTATTCGATAAGTAGAGTAGAAAGTTGAGCTAACAAATTATACTTTAATTGACAATTCACGTATGACATATTTTATTCATTATGTAAACGTGTTGTATATTTATGATATTTTATCGTAAATATATCAATTTATAGAAACTTTACCCTAACTTCTTTGGTGTTGTTTAAAGAACCCCAAAACGCCCATTTCGGCAACACATATACACAAATTGATTAAAGACCAACTACGACGTGTTTTTAATGCGTACTAAATGTTAGGAAAATAGTTTCAAACTTACGAATTTGCTTTTTAACAACAAGACAATCAAATAAGAAAATGATATAATCACTTAATATGACATGAAAGTAACAGGTCTATAACTCTAAATTGATATGGACAATAAAAGGTCGTAATATATAGCAAGGTTAGCGGTGTATACTTTTTCGGTGGATAAATCTCAATACTAAATACGTATTGTTCCATTAGGACTTTAATATACCGGTAATACACTGATAAAGAATTTCCAACGGGAAATTACTTCAATATTACACATTAAGTCTTTAACATAAAATCAAACAAAATGAAACATAACGCAGACTACTCCTATTTCTGCGGTTTAATCGACCTAAAAGTATAATTAAATTTTAATGTCAACGACAAAATACAAGTAGGGTGTATTTTCAGCTCTATTTCTATAAACGTACACAAGGACCTAGTACTAACAATTCAAATGCGCCGAAGTATCTCAAAGGTCAGTTTCTAACAGCGCAAAGAAGATTGGTCAAATATCAATTAACGTAAGAGAAACTATGCACGTGAACCATTGCCACGTGTCATTAATTATTAAGAAGTTACTATCCTGCAAGACATTTCTTTTGTTCATCATTCTGTGATACGGTACTGAAGTTTTCCTTTTACTGAAATACAAAACCTGTACACGGCTTTCACCTGATAAATTCTTCATATACAACGTGAACGTCATATGTCATGAAATTATCTGATCATAAGTGCATGTTTGCAATTTTTCCGTTTAAAATTGAGAACGTTGCTTTTAACGACACTTGTTGTTTACGTCTTATATACAAAAACTACACAACTAAATTTATTAGTGTTGCTGTTGTTAATTTAATTATTCATTAATATCCGTAATTGTATCTTATCCCTTCTTCTGTCAGTATTTCATAAAACATCACTGACATTTCTGCGTGGTCAACGTTGTCGTAAAAATTCGTTTCATTGAAATGCATAAGTTAATGACTGTCTTTAATGATTGTCATCTTTTCTCTGTGATAGTTTTGATCCAGTGACAAGATCTGTAAATTACGTCATATAATCAATGTATTTTAATTACTTTGTCATCAACGATGATTTTTCTATTCCTTTGCCGGCTCCTTCTTTTAACAAAACAGTTTAGGTATCGTACGTCATCTATGCGTCAGTAACTGAGCTATTTCAAGCAGAATTTTTTTTTTTTATATAAACTTATTAACTGTATTTTACAATTATATACTGGGCATGATGTGCTTATTAATGTTACTTTAGTCAACAAGTACGGATCATTGTCATTTACACTATACCATTATTTGAGCGCATGCACCGTAACAATCAAGTGACAGCTGAATCCAAATATTATCTTCCCACCCAAGCAGCCATTCCGTATTCACCAACGATGTTCTGTGATTTTAACGCCGATGGCGACGTTAATTGACGTTAATCGTGTATTTTATATCCACGAAACACGAAACAAAATACTACAAGACATACAAGTCTATACTTACAATGCACTGCTGAAACATTAGCTGTCTGGCCGTTTGTTACTTGAATAGGAACTTTTTCCACCATTATTGTCTCATAAACGCTCAATATGTCCTCAAATATTTGCTAGAATGCTTCGATTTAACACTAAATATAACTCGAATGTGCTAAAACGTCATTTACTAATTAATATATATGAAGTGTGCAACAGCTATATTCCGTTTCAATGCGTATAGTGCCAAAAACAACACTAGTGACACGAAATAATTTCACACCGAAAATGGCGGCCAATTTACGTCACAATCGAATTAGTTCTGTAACGCTGTTCAATGAAACTTCGAAGCCAATAGCCTGTTCCTAACTGTTGCCAGCGGTCGCCTGAAAGCTTTTATCGATCCTGATCAGGAAAATGCAAGCACAGAAGTGACATGGCTGCTTATCATGGTTTTTAAGTTGGAAATCGATTTTAGGACCTGCATTGGAAGCTTTCTATTCCTGGGGAATCGCGGTCTCAGACCATAATCGATCGCCTGTAATATAAGATGATAATAAAATAATAATGTTTTATAATAAAGCAATGGAGGGGAACTTCAAATATAATTGCAAATTTCGGATACGAAATATGTCTCCCGGTTATGATAATATTTTTATTAAAATTGGTTCCAATACAATAATGACATTGCGACATTAACATTGACAGTGAATGATTGCAAACGAATACGGATTGCAGGGATAATAGTTGAACGCGATTAAGTATGCATTTTGTGTTTTTAGATGTATATTATAAGGAATAGACGGTTACGGTTAGCAATAGCAGAAGACATTGAAATGCGTAAGCATTCTGAAATGCGTAAGCATTCTGATGCTAAACTGTTGAGCATGACTTGTGATGCTAATATATATTAAATAATAGTAATACGCATAGTAATATTCGGCGGTTAAGCAAAAGCAATATGCCTTATGGTGCCGATTGGTTAAGCAATATAAATATTCATTGGGATGCTAATAGGTACAGTATTAGTAATACGCATTGTAATGTTCAGCGGTTAGAAAAAAGCAATATGTCTTGTTGTGCCGAGTGGTTAAACAATAGAAATATTCATTCTGATGATAAGATGTTTAATAATAGCAATAAACAGTGTGATGCTAAGCGGTAAAGCAATAGCAATACACATTGTGACGCTACGATGATGAGACTAAGCAGTGAAGCAATAGCAATACGCCTTGTGATGCTAAGATGATGAGGCTAAGCAGTGAAGCAATAGCAATACGGCTTGTGATGCTTAGAGGTTAAGCAAAAGCAATACACATTGTGACGCTAAGATGATGAGGCTAAGCAGTGAAGCAATAGCAATACGCCTTTTTTGTGATGCTAAGATGATGAGGCTAAGCAGTGAAGCAATAGCAATACGCCTCGTGATGCTAATCCGAAAACAATGCATTGTAATTAATTCGATATGAATTAAATGTATGCATAACGCAGATATGCACATGTTCTTAACACATGATGCCTTCCTGGAGCGTTCTATTGATATGTAATTTGTTATATTGAATGTCACCATTTAGCGTTAGCTTTCAATCACACAAAATGTTTACATCTATAATTTACGATAACGTTTATTACTATCTTATATATTACAATTATTGACTAAATATATTTATTTTTTTAAATAGATAATTACAATACACCACAATGAAGCAAAAAAGGTCGATTTCAACCAATAAGAAATTACAAATGAATGTAATAGCTTACACCGTATTCAGTTTACGTGTGGGCTGTATACGTTGGTTTACAACGTACACATCTTATGGTGAGCTATATTCGTTGACTGACAACATATAAAGCTTAAGCTGTATACGTTGATATACATGTATACATATACTTTTGAAATAGATATTTCGTCTATATTACTCAAATAGGTATTTTTGTCTATATTACTCAAAAAGGTATTTCGCGTATATAACTCAAATAGGTATTTTCGTCTATATTACTCAAATAGGTACTTTCGTCTATATTACTGAAATAGGTATTTTCGTCTATATTACTAAAATAGGTATTTTCGTCTTTATTACTCAAATAGGTATGACATTTAACTTATAAACATGTTATTACATACAATACAAAATACAAGCAGCATGTACAAGTTTCTGTATAAAAACATTGTGTGAAATGTGTAAGTTTCAAATACATGTATTTTTTCCCTATAGTTCTCCTTTATTATCGTCTCCAAATTTAAGGACCATTGTCAAGACGAGTTTCAAGGCAGCAAAAAATGGTCACGAAATCCTATTTCGAAAGATTCAGAAGAACAGACGTTTGATTTATGCTGTCACTTAGAAATCTCGTCCTCTTCCTCTGTCTGCTCCATGTCTGGAATCTTTGGCTTTCAGACTAATGCGATGCACTAAAAACATTAAGGTTTACTTTATAGACATGGATAATTGTGTAAGTTCCAACGAAAGTGCTAAGCGCATAAAGATTTGCAACCTTAATCAGTATCATTTAAAGAGAAAGTAGTATTTTGCAAAGCCAATATATGTACAGTACCACTGACTTTAGCTTAAATACAAGAGCCAATAATATTAAAGAAACTTATTAGCATCAAATGTTTCTTAAAACAGACAATGTGATGAGACCTATAAGGTTTATTTTTGGCATAGTTGTATTAAAAAACAAAACACATTACAAATATATCTCTGGTTCCCAAGTATTCACATATAGTGCTACTATTTGTTAAATACTTCTGGCAAAAAATATTACCTATATGTGTAAAAATCAAGTAGTATAAGAAAGCACTTTTCTTAAATATTCCTTAGAAGTTTGTAGATACCAGCCCTGAGCGAAATTTTTAAGACATGCAGTTGTATGATATTTGGTTCAAACTATCTCTTCACTAACAACACGCTGAACTACCCCGTGGGCATGTTCTGTATACTTTTCACACAATTTTTCTTACCCATCTGTAAAACACAACGGCTGTATCCCCCTCCTCCGCAACTTGCTCCTCGGTGTGCTCTGTCAGAATACCTAAGGCGGCTTTAATTCTCTCTGCAGGCACACTGTCATGGTCAATCTCCTTAATACGGTGTATGACGCTGTCGTATTCCGTGGCATCAAACCGCGACTTCAGTGCTGGCCATTCCTGGGGATTAAATATAAGATATAACATCAACTGCATCAGCAGGAGGGAAACTTGTCCATTATAAAACTGTCAACTTCTACTGTCAAATAATATATAGTTTAGGTTTATCTTGAGTTTTCAATGCTGCTTGCAAAACTATACAATTGAGCATTTCTTACAACAATATTACGGTGTGTTGGACGGTACCCTTGGTTAATATAAAAAGTAGAATCAAGTGTTATTAGTTTTCCTTTTTCTCAAATAGCTATGGCATTATCCGTATTACAAGAATATGAAAGGTTAATATCACAGCAAGCCTGACGTGCTGTTTGGCCAAATTCGTTAAATCGACTTATATACTTTATTACCCAAACATCTTCGGTAAATGTAAATCCCAAACCTTTAGATCATCAATATTGTCCCCAAGGAGGGCAAGTGTTGCGGTCACCACATGTTGTATCACAGGTGATGGGGTCTCGTCCGCTGTTAACTCAGCAACCGACGATGTTCTCAATTCTAACACGTCATACCGTGCTTTTCTCCAACACGGGAAATTATCCCTGTTTATGTGAAATTATACCTGTTTATGTGAAATTATCCCTGTTTATGTGAAATTATCCCTGTTTATGTGACATATTCAGTAATATTAAGAAAGTAGTTGAAAAAACAAGTTTATGTCAAAATGAGCACTAAATATTGGTATATGTTTTGAAAATACATACCGCGATATTTTATGATCTAGTATCAACAATAATTACAAATTGCCTCGATTTCAAGAAAGCATGTATTTGAATACCTGTACAAAAATTGTTTAAACGAATTATTAGTATCAGTGCGCATAATTGACGCAAATGTTCAAACTGTTCATACCTGAGCATCTTTGCGTCAGTGACTAGCTTTGCGAGTCTTTCTTCGTGACACGATCCCTCTGTCTTGCCAATTGCTTTCACCAACATTTCGAAGTTTTTGTTCGCAATGGCATCTTTCAGGCCTATAAGGTTTACACAAAAATATTTTACAATGTCTGAGCTACACTGCGTATATTTGAAGCATAGTATGTTCATAATATCGTGCAATACTTATAGACCTGATGTAAAGCTCAGTTTTATCAACAAAGTGCCCCACTAGAACAAAGTTTGGTTTAGGAATTATGTCGAACGCTTGACTTAGGACACAACAGAGAATTAGTTTAGTTGGTACGATGGATATTTTGTAACTAATTGTATAAATAAATTCAAGTATTTATGTGCAAGACACAGTGACATGCTGATAACTTATAGATTAACTAACTGAAATCATTTTCTCAAAGTAAAAGTCGAACAGAATATAGATACTCACTGTCGATAAGTCTATTTTCCTGCAAGAAACTGTCATTACCGCACGCTTTTCTTTTCATGCTTATATATATATATATATATATCGGTAAATTCCCTTCAACAAATGTCGATAAAATGTCAGTATACCCTTTGCTAGTTCAAGGTATTCCATCTTTAAGGTCCCTTTGCCAAACGACCCTTCTTCCTCTTTCAAGCTCCCGTCACCGTTTTCTAATCTGGCCTTTAACTCAAACAAGTCCTTGCCTTTCCCGGCCTCGTCTAAGGCTTGCACAATGTTGATATCTTTGGCAGTCTTACAATGATAAGATGTCAATAAATATTTCAATTAAAAGATACTTAAGAAAAGGGTTGATAAAACTGCAACGGTACTTAATAAAAGGGTTGATAAAACTGCAACGGTATCAGAAGGCGAGAAACTCGTGGACATAGGTGACATGACTACACTACATCCATGGCCGTAATAAAACAGTTACATAGTGCCCATATAAACTAAGGTTTTATCTCATTTTACAGTTGAATCGCTCATTGCTATAATGTCTATGACATATTGAATACTAGAACACATTGCATAACGAAATTGCTGAATATCTTCTCAGTAAGGAGCAATATTACAAAACGATCTACTTACCTTATAGTTCTCCTTGACAAGAAGACCGTTCTCTCGCGGCGGATCAGTGCTTAAATAATAGTTCACTACGTTCACCCATTTCTTGTCATTTTCTTTTCCTTTTTCTTTGCTTATTTCTTCGCCCTTAACTCCGGGGTCCACGAACAATTTCAGAGCATACTCGCCCTCTTTCTGCAGTCTTACCATAATGTCTAGAATCAGTTGTCTTCCTTGGATATTTACAGTGCAAGTGGTCCATTTCTCAAGTTCTCTTTTATGGACTCCCTTTCCCAGAAGATTCACTTTCGCTGTCACCCTTTCGCTCAAGTGAAACGTAATGTGATACGTTTGCTTGGGTTTTATAAACAACATTCCATTCGGGTGCGACGGTTTCAACAAACCATATTTTTCCGTCATGTAAACGGGGCCGTATCCAATTTCAGGAATATCCGGATACGGTTTAAGTCCAAAAGTCGGTTCGGAATACATTATTCCAACATCGCAAATCCAAGGCAGCTTCTCCATAGTGCTTGGACCTCCATAAAGTGTTATTCGGTACAAACCGGCTATAGGCATTCGTGCCTCAAATATCCATTTATTTTCCTCAACGTCTCGAGCCATTATCAAATACTTTTCAAGAAATATGGTGTCTTCTAATTCTGTTTTGCTCACAAGGTAGTTAAAGAAGAAATCGTGTGACAGCTTATGCTCAATGGTTTGGCCTCTTGGTGGTTGGACCACAAGCCCACATACTCCGTTTTCTGACTCTAGGGTTGATTTAAACTCTGCAGAATTTCTAAAGCCCTCCATAGAAAATCTTTTCATCACCAAAGGCGCTTTAATCCATGAGTCTATATCTAGTTTATTGTCAACTAGCTGCCATCTTTCATCGTCAGGGAAACACATTTTAACAAGCTCTCGAGGATCGACAAGAAAATAGAATTCGTTAAACTCATGTTTAACACCATTATCACTGTTAGCAGTTTTTGTGTCGTCAATGCCATTAGACATTTCAGCATCTGGGGCCCATTGCCTTTTCTTGTAATGCATAATAGTCTTGTAGGACCACAGAGGGTGTATCAGCCTCCAGCCATCGATGTAGACGGCTGCCCAACGGTCACGAAGGTGAGTGACGTCCTGGTGCCCAACGTGATATCCAAACCCTTTGGAAATTCCATTGATTATCACACATTTTATTCCAGCTTTTCTGTAAAGGGTTAAGACAAATATGTATCAATACCTCGTATATAACGGACTGAAAATTGAAATTGTTTTAAGGACAACGCTCTACTCATATACTTTATTCGGCAAAATAAAGTCTATAACGAAATGGATGCCGACACATTTCCAGTTTAACAAAAAGCTTCAATTTTATTATTGCACATGCCGATATGGTATTAGACTACGCCTAAGATTTAACCAAAACGAAGCATTATTTTCAGCGCATCTTGCCCGGGAGACCTACTTAAATAGCCGATGTGGTATTCTTATAACGCGTTTCATAATTAGTATTGGTTGTATACTGACCTACAAAGGAGGGCAAAGAGCGTGGAGTATGATCCTTCTCTATCTTTGATAAGCTTCTTGTATTTTCTTGGAGTACACTCGGCAACAGAATCGGGTTTGAAAACGAACAGGAATTGCTCGCTTTCAATACGCTGTATTCCCAGCCAAGAGAATATCGCGCGGACTTTCTGTATGTCCTTGGTGTATGGGGTGGTGAGGTGGCGGACCAATTCGTCCCATGAATCTTCCAGCTTCTTCGGGGCCTTTGTGCATATAACATCACAAATTAAAATGCATATTTATTAAGCAGCCATGTTCATGTATATCATTCAGTCGCTAGGTTGTAAGCATGAATTACAATCGAAGCACCATGGCAATTCCTTGTCTCAGGGGGAACCGCTAAAGCGCTGTGTCTATATTGTTGTAAAAACACGGTCCGGAACGAACAATGTGATAGTGTAATACAATTTGCTTAAGACACGAAACATTTAACAAAGTACTTATTAATTAGTTGAACATAATAATGTTCCTAATTCGCTTAACAAATTCAATCATTTTGGTTAGATGTGATTTATATGATGTAGATATACTGAAGTCTCGATGTGCAAGTTTAATGACAATGACTATATTCATCTTACACTGAGGGCATGTTTGTATATGGACATGTTTTCTGATGGGTCATAAATGTCCTTCTTGGTTGAGCGAGGTGGTTCTGCGGCTGGGTATCTATCCTCAGCTTCCGGTACTGGAACCTGAAAGATTACGCATTATGTTGGCTTTAATTGAATAAATGAATTGATGTTTTCGCTCTTACTCGAATAAGGGTATAAAAGGTATCACAGTGATAATTATAAAGTCTTCTGTGTTTGAAGATACTTCCAAAATTCACTTGTTGCGGTCTACTGCTATCTGCGACAGTAGAAAGTGGAATAATATTATATGATTAAGTCTATGAAATTTAAAAATTAGAGTATATTTAACGTAAAAACTAAATACTAAGTGTATGTATTTAAATGTATTACGTAAAGTTAGAAAATTAAAGTATATCAACCCAATAAAAGAAAACAATCGGCAAAACTAAATAAATATGACACAGCTAGTATTTAAAACAAATGTTTGTTATTATTATACATGCTCAACGGAATTACTACCGTTTCGTTTGCAGGTTCCCGGGGTAGAAGACGCTTGTGATGATGCATGGACACGCCGGATCCCATTTTAGGCCACAGTTTATCCCCTTATCCACGGTATTCTTTTATGTAGACTTTGCAGTGTCGACAATGTCAACCTTGTTTAATTTCAACAGTATCAGTGTCAGTGTCATCCGCAAGTTAATCGCTTTCAATGTCATCTTATTTCAAATCACACATTTCGTTCTTTACATTTGTGATTTCTATGCACGTTAGTTTTGTGATACATTATATGGTCGATCTTATTTCTTCACAAGGTATATATTATTTCATTATTTTTAAGTTTCCGCTCTGCTGCAGATGGTTACACGTTTGTTATAGTTACCCACTCTTTTTTAAGTTGTACAAATTGTTACATTTCCAATTTGATCCTGTTTGTATTTGGTTTACTCTCGAAATGGCTGTGCGTATTTCATTTATACCGGTCACTATAAAACGATTTAGTGTCCCATGCTAATATATTGATAATGCGTATTCGTGTATTTTCCACAACTTTACGTGTTGTCGACTCTTATGCACAAAAATAGATTGGTTGAAAAAAAGTTGCCCTTTTGCATAGCTGTTTTTATATGACTGTTATTCATGAAGTCCAACAGATATAGGTTATTTTATTCAAAGAGGTCTTTTAAAAAAGTTCGTTTGTATTGATTTGTAACACAAAACCCCTAACACCCATTGTCAAGTGTAACAAGCTAGTGCTCTTCAAATGACGTTGGTCGTTAGCAAATACAATTGTGTCATTGGTATAAACAGTATTGTTTCGCTTTTAATTATCTTGATCAAGTAACAAAAGCATGTATTAATTGATATTCGTTTTAGCGTTGTCATTACAATTCCCACTTTATTTATTTGTATTATTTAAGGACACAAACAGTGCGTGAGGAATGTTTTTATTGATTGTACTGACAAATACTCGTCTTCTTCTTCTTCTTCTTCTTCTTCTTCTTC